>JABFQD010005466.1:0-10680 GCA_022817045.1 Psix sp. ZL-2020
TATATACAACAAAATTAAAATTATAGAATTATTACTTTCATATTAGAATGAATAATTGAACTTGAATTCATTTGAAAATATTTTTTATATTTAATTTGATTTATATATTATTAATATTTAACATACTTAATAGTCATTTGTTCAGATTTTCCAAGACCAGCTTTTTATTGTAAATTTTTATTGTAAAATTATTTTCCTCTTTTTTAAAAATTGTTCAAGTCAAATAATATTAATTTATTTTTTATAAAAATTAAGAAAAAATATTGCCATAATATTTAATATGATTGCGAAACTTGTGGAATACACAAAAACAAAGTTGTTATTTGGTTTCGCAATAGTCTCGTTTCGGGAGAAACAAGACTCGCCATTTCCAAGAAAAACAACAATCATGCACGAGTTAGGTTTAAATGTTGTGAAAAATGGAAAATTCTATCACTTTTCAACACGAATTTAGATGAAAAGTACAATTTTATGATATTGTTTATGTTTGTAGTTAATAACATAGAATATAAATTATATTATTTTCATATTTGTAAACAAATATCAAATTTTTTAATTCTTTATAATAAATCTTGTATTAAGAATAAGTAAAAACATTTTACATTTTATCGAAAAATAATTTTTTATAAATATTAGACTAAAATGGTTAACTGTCAGTTTTTATATTATTTTCAATGATAGAATAATAAAATAATAAAATTATACATATCTACTCTTTGTGAAAAATCAAAATAATAAAAAGAATAAAAGAAATCCGTATAACTAGAATTTTATTAAATTAATGTAAATTTTATGTATACACTGTTTATGCATATTTTATGTAAATCTATTTCCGCATTTTGCTGTATACATTATGCAAATTGTTTATATGAAAAAATGAAAATATTATATTACATTTAGTGGAACTAAAATGCATAATTACGTATGAAAATTAGTTTCTTGATATGCACATGTTCGTTTGAAATATATATTTTATAAAATTAATTATATTTTACATTAATTGTAAAATGTAATAAAATGTAATATATTGTCATGCAGTGAAGTATTCATTTTACGTAAATAGTTAGTACAAATGTTATTTCAACATTTTATAATTAATTATTCAAGGATCGCGGATACAAAATTGACGTATATAAATTTTATGTTAACTATTTAAATAAAGAATAACTATCAAGGAAGTCGGTATGATACCGATCTAAACCGTGGATACTATAACGTGGGTAAATATTTGATATTGACCCAAAGGAGTTCAACGAATCGAGTTACTTGGAAAATAGATTTAAATACTAATTATAAGCTTATTCTCAAAATACGTATATCTTTAGATTATTTGAAAATAAATAAAACTTAAAATAAACATTAACCAACGAGTTTCATAGAGAGAAAGAACATACATCACTTTAAGTTTATTTATCACTTTTTCGTCCAAATATTAAAATTAATTAGTAGAATTTATTTACTTTAAATTATGCACCAAAAACGGAAGTGTTCTTTAGGTTATTATCGTATTTTCTTTAAAAGGGAGATCTATTTGTTTATATTTTATAAAAATAAGGATGAATAATAATATTAATGATTATTTTGTAAGATCATATTTTTGGAATAAAACTGTTTTTTTATTAATAAATATATAAGATTCTTTATTGACTAGTAGGATTACTGTAATTTATTGAAAAATTGACACATACGCACCAATAATAATTACAATAGTAAATAAATATACTAAAATATTTTACGTTCTTAAAAGGAAAACATGTTGGTAGCCCTGCGAGTTCCCAACAAAATACACGTTTTTTTCGTTACATAAATTATTATACTAATAATTCAAATAAAATTATTAGATTATTTAAAATAAAAATAAAATGTAATATGGAATAATAGAATCGAATTTTAAATATATTGTTGATAGTTAAAGTGTGATGTAATTTATTTTATGGAAATGTTTAAAATGCAATATAACAACTCAATTAAATTTATTTCAATCTACCCTGTTTTTTACATGAATTTAAAGAAGTTATTTCGAAATAAAAACAATAATACTATACTTGTTGTTTTTATTAATCACATATTAAATAATTTTTTACAAATCATCTTAAAAGTAAATATTGTTTTTCACGCAAAGGCATTTATATATATGTCTTATATGAAAATTACATATCCATTTTTTACAATCGTAATAAATTGTAAATAATTCTTACTATATTCAATCGAATCTTGTTTTATAGTACGTTTTATATTAGCACTGAGTCAATAGTTTTAGACTTCAAAATTCTCTTAAAGAAGAATTCATTTACAGATACCATTAATCTTTAACAAATCATGTATCGAAATTTTTAAAATCATATAAAACAATTTGATTTAAAACAAACGAATATTCAAAATCAAAAGACATATTTTTATCAATTAAATAGTTAAAATGAAATATATAAATAGTATTTTCAACCCGAAAGTGGTTGCGCACGCGGTTACTTTGACCGCGCAACAATGCTTTTTGTTGATAAATAAAGGGGTCACAATAATACGCGACCCCATCCAAGGATGAAGAATAATTTATAAAAGCAAAATTTAAACTGAAATGAAAAGTATAGGTTGATTAAAAATACAGTTTGAGAGAACGATATGATTTGTTATGGATTAATTTTCCAAAAGTCAACACCTGATTGAATCACGTTTATTTCATATATGTTATGCGTATAATATAATTTCAGTCTTCAAATATTGTCCTATAATAACATTAGCTAATTTTGTAAGAGTTGAACTCAATATTATAAAACAATGTTTACGAAGACCAAATGATTAACTTACAAAGTAATCACGTATTCACATATACACAATGTTTTATTGGTACATGTTCATACATTATTTTACACGTCATTCGCTACAACTGTTCAAAATAACAAATAAATTGATCTGTCAATAAGAACATTTTCGCTTATTTTCATCGATTTATCGTAGCCTTCAGTCAAATTTATTCACACTTTTACCTTGTTAAATAATCGAACCCATTTCCAAATGATATTTCGTTTGGAAATCGACGCTAAAAAATATTCCAATAAAATATTTCTTATAAAAATACTGTACATAAGTTTAAAAGTATGAATAAATTAGTAATGCTTGCTTAAAGGCACGTACAGCGCAGAAGAAGACCTGATATAACTGTATTTACATTTTTGTTCATTTAATATTTACATTTTTTCTATACAAATAATTAAATAGATGTATATATGAAAAATGTTTAATACCTCTCGATAAAAAATCGTCCAATGATATAGTTTCTAAGCACACTTTGAAATACAGCGTCGCAGAATACTATTCTATAATTTGCTTTAATATTTACTTCATCATAAATTATCATTAGTAACATAATTGCATGGTTTCCTATAGGACGTTGACGAAGTAATCAAAATCCTTGATAATTTCATTTCCTATCTATTGTATGCGTTTCGGAATATAATTATCTGAAGTTTAATTAAAAATACTACTAATTGCAAATGAAACAATAAATTCAATTTCTTAAACAATTGAGCAAATGTTAGCTTATACGAATAAGTTTTTCTTTGCATTACTTCACTGAGGAAAATATTTCCAACAGTGAATTATATTGGCCTAATGAAATGCAATATGAAACATACTTAGAGCACAATCACTTCATTTATAAAATGCTCTTGTAAAGAATTTTTAGTAAGATGAAATTATGATTGTTTGTAAATGCAAATTATTCTAAGTAAATGTAAATTCACGGTGAACAATGCGTTGTCATGAAGATATATAAGACTGGAAGAAGTTTTCATGTTTTTATTTCGAGTGATAAAATAATGTTAAAAAATCACTTTATTAACAGAACAATTTTGTTACACTAAGTTTGTGAAGTTGGTGACAGAGTAGCAAATATGTTGTTTTAATAATATGATGTCAACTGTAACCGATGTATTATTATTTATTATATAATAATAAATAATATTAAATTTATTATTAAATATTTAATAATAAATAGAAAAGAAGGATGAACTGCATTATAAGAAGACAGCGACGACAACAACATCGACATCATCGGCAACCTGATCCATCGAATCTCCATAACATTGAAGCGGTATCACAAGTGTTACCGACGTCGGCAGCGCAATTAATCAACTTTGCTTTCAACGAATTTAAGTTACAATCAAACTTTGATAAAGATTTAGAACCTTTCCAGGCATATGAACCACTATTTCCGTTGCCCGTGTGGAACGGAATGCAATGGAGAACATTTTCAATGAGAAATCCTCAGAGTTGTTACCAAAAATATTATACTGTTGGTTAATTAATTTGAAAAAATAACACGAGTAATATTTAAATAAAACATTAATTTAGCAAAAACTGGAATTGGCCGAATCAACATTCGCCATCGGTCGAATTGGCCAGTGAACCGCAGCTGGGTCTTTCCATAAAGGGTAAGATAAATTGTATTTTCTCTACAAGTAAGTATTTCTTGGAATTCCGATAAAAGTTTCCGACAAAAGTTTCAAAAATAAAACAATTTTTATTTACAGCAATAGGCCACCCCGACGAAGAAAACCCCGTTGTTCAAGAGCAGAAAGAAGGCAGCGGGGCAAACGCTGGCAGTAGTAAGGACAAATTTCTTAAACATTGGGTTGAAACCCTTTGAGGAGAGTAATCTGTCCCAGGTCAACCAGAAAGTCTGGAAGGTGATGTTTAGAACGGCGTTCCTGAGAACAATTTTGGTACACTAAATGTGTGAGGATGGCGCTAGAGTAGCAAAAATATTATTTTAACAATACGATGTCAACTGTAAAGGCCCGCAGTAAATATTCATTGGCAAAAAGAAGAGTATTTGAGAAAAGTCAAAGACTAGCAAGGCTAGTAAAAAATTACAGAGTCAGTGATATATTTTTATTTCGTTGATTAGAATCATAAATAATATTTTGAGCGTTAAATTATGTCGTGCTTCACTTGTCATTGGCTGAACTTCGTTTTAATATTGTGAATGAAAATTAAGATGTAAAAAAATAAAACAAAATATGGTTTTAAGAATTTACCGATTGAATTCAATCGAATGAAAATTTATTACACTTTGATAGCCACGAAATGTTATACAAAAATTATAAGGTTAAAAATAGTGAATTTCGTCGTTTGAAATTTGTCGTAAAATTCAAAATCTGTGCTGCTGAATATATAGTTCTATTCAAATTTCATCGTAACAAGTGCGAACAAGATAACAACTCACGTTGATAAATATTTATAACATTTCTTTATAAATTCTATGTATTCTTACTTGACTTCAAGTGTATCGCGTAGAAAAAAGTATGCGTAAAAGTAACTATCAATAAATCACTATTTCGTTTTGTAAAAGTCAGTTGCTTTGTAATAAATAGTTGTAATATTTTATTATTCTTTAATATCACATTTTAAAATTGCAAAATATTTTTTTCGATTTGACGTCGATGACGAAATTTGTCCAAACTCTACGTTTGAAATAGTGAGTTTTACCCCTACTTTTTTCTCTGTGTAAAATATCTACCTAATGACCTACATCAAAATTGAATTAACTTTTTAATATAAAAGTTATATATCAATTGAATTCAGGCTAGTCATAGTCTGAAATGTATAGCTGTTAAAATTAAAACCTCAAGATCGCTGAAACGATAATTGGCTGTACAATTTCAACGACCTTTACTCCCTTGAGCAAGAAACCTTTTTTATAAAAAAACGTTTCCGCGTGCTAAATTCATTACTTCGAAGATAACTTTCTGCGTGTTTTGATTTTCCTCCGCACGTTCATCTTAAATATAATAAATCCTTCCTTCGCCATTTTGACAAAGAATGTTCAGAATAGAATCTATGAACATAAATCGAATTAATAAAATCGCTTCAACTTCAGGACTCAATATCGAATCATTCGTAATAATTCACGTCATTCAGTTTGTTCTGATATGCTTGCACCATTTCCTTAATTAGCGATTTTTTGGCAACTTTTGTACAATCTGAGTATGTGCGTACTAGTTTTTTGAAACTATGTCTAATCCTTTTTTTCTTCTTCCACACACAAAAATAATTTTGAGCAAAATACGTTGATAGCATCTGAAAACAAACGATTAATACTTTCAAATTTTAAGTCAGTGAATTTTGTTTACTTTTGTAAGTAAAAAATTTTGAGGTAAAAAAAAATGACTAATAAAATTAAAATCAAAATGAAAATTTACAAAGTCCATTATACATATTTTGCCACAAGGGAGTAAAATATATAAATAGCCTTTATTTCTGAGGTTATTGAAAAGGTGCAAATTCACCCTAGTAATCAGGAAGCTTTTTACTCTCTTGTTACAAAAAATAATTTTTGTCACAAATGCAAGCACGTTTGTTTCTAAAAAAAAGTTTTGCTCCTTAAATACCATATTTTGCATGTACGTGTTGAAAACGTTACTTTATACCGCATTACTATGTATTTTACATGAATTCATGACTTGGCCATTTTAACAGAAGGAGGGAAACACAGTTTCCCTCCCTATCTCGGGACTAAATCTGTGTTTTTGATTGCACTTTTGACAAAAATCATACGCAGTACAGGAATAAATATTGATCTGTTCCCTAGGGAATGGTAACTCGTTTTATTCCCTCGTTGCATAATATAATATTAAACGCTATAAAATGCATCGCAATGCAAAATGCATTTAGAACTGCATTCTCTACAAAATATCTTTGCAAAAAATGCATATATAAGAAAAAATATTTTTTTACCTGAACCTTGGATTAGCCACTTAGGTTTATTTTTCCAAGCGATGCACACGTAATATACAGGCACTCCAGACAAAATAAGTACAGTTGCAAATCCAACTTCCAGCGGGGTCTCATAGCATGGCAGTATGCACAGGAATAGGCAAATTGTGAAGAATAGAATCGGAATGAACATATTCACCTGTAAATATTTTCAAAGTGAAAAACACAATTCTTCATATAATACAAATCTATAGTTATAAATTTAACGAGATAACTTCTACTTACCTTAATTGGTCGTTTAAGATCTGGCTGTTTGTAACGCATCCATAATAGTCCAAACACAGATGTCGTGGTGAACAAAGACTCAGCAAAAGTGCAGTAGTTAATGAGAGAATAAATATTGTCGATGAATAAAAGTACTATGGTTAGAAGGCACTAAAAATAATTCAAAATGTAGTAAATTTGTTGAAACAACAATTTATGAACGAAAGTCGATTCATTTAACAAATATGAACATATCTATATAAGCACATGTATATGCTCACATTTGCATGATTATTGTATCTAACAATGCTCCGTTGTAATGTTATGATAAACTAGACAACCGTCAGAGATACATAAATGTCATAAAAATTGACATAAATTTGGATGCTATAATTTTAAACGAACAAATTTTTAAAAAAACTAACAAAACAAATTAGAACATAATTAAATCAGTTATCAGCATTCAGTCATATATATTCAGCATATCAGTTGAATGAAAAGAGCAAAGAGAAGTTGTTTCAATTGCTTTTCCTTGGTGGACTTAAAAACTTGAAATCAGTTGTTTTAATTAAACAACAGTTCTGGCCTATTTGTATTACTGCAAACTATCAATATGAAACATCAGATTTATTGTCTGTATAGTCCAAAAACGTGTCAGTGCCTTTTATCAGGATTACTCATGAAACATATGTTTATAAAGAACCTTCGATACAAACAAAATTTTCAAGGCAAACAATAGAAGGTTGTAGAGAATAGTTAAGAATAATTATAACATTAGTGAGAGGCGATTTCGTAATAAAAAAGTTGCAGTAAATGATAGAACTAAAAATTCATTAATCGACATTACAGAGTTCTTATCGTTTATATAAATAACTTTTACATTCGGTAATCTGCAAACGTGTGTCAAAAATGTATTTTATCTTTTTTAATAAGTTGTATAAACAATAATTCTCATTTATTGATTTATTTTTATTTCATATTATTTCTTCGGTTATTTTAGTTATTTAGATGTCAAATAAATGACGCTATTTTAAAGTTTGACTGAATATCTGTTCAAGTGTAAATATCGAATCAATCAAGAATTTAACAAAGCCTAAGAACTTTTGACGTTTATTGTCTATTCATCGTTAGCTGATTGATGTATCGTAATGATGTGAAATATTTAACAAATATCTTAGTGAGAAATGGTCTGACTGATCTGATTATGTTCAGCTTGAATAATAATCGCATTTTTCGTAAACTCGAATGGAGAAAAAACGATATCAGTTCATACAGTTCGTAAATGTTTTCTGATTCACGAAATCTGTCGATTTCATGTTTTTCATCATCACTATGATACGCATCAACAACAAATGATTTGAGCGCAATATTTGCATCCAAGCTAAATATACGCATTTAGCTGGTCGTTTAATGCTATGTTATTATCAGTTAAAAAATAGCTTCATTGCTTTATAATGAATGTTAAGAAGTCTAATTTATTCATCATGTTTCAGGGCTTAAGGCCTCTTAAATGTTTAAAATGTGTATTATAATCGGAATGATTACACATAAATGCAATTGGATATTCTTAGAATCTTACCAGGAAGATTAAGGAAGGCATCGGAGTTAAATTGTGAATATTAATGAGCGCTATTGAAGTTGGTAAGTGACCGTTTCGCGCTCCGACAAAGAACAGTCTGGCCGATGCAAAAATAGTACCGTTTAAGGCACCAAAAGTCGAACAGGCAACAAAAACGGGCATCAACCAAGCAAGACCTCCAAGCATTTTCTCCCCAAATGTCTACAATTCAAACGTTAATCATACTAAACCGCTAAGAAATATTATACTTTTATAACTAACACACTATTTTGGTTTAATTACTTACAACTGCAACAGCATTTGAAGATAATATATCAGATGGTTTTAATACAGCGAAATATGCGATGTTAGTCAATACGTATATTATTGTCACAACGGGCATAGATATACAAATAGCTCGAGGCAAGTTCCTTGATAAAAGAGAAGGCAGAATTAAGCATAGAAGATGAAAATTATTGAGAAAAGTGAATATCTGCATATAAACAAATGCAAATTACTTGTATGGGTTCTTCAGTTCCTCGGTGACAAAGTTCAAATAATTCCAGCCGGCGTATGAAAAAATACCCGAGTACATCGCTAGAGCCACCCGACTTATTAGTTGGAACGTTCCGAGGGATTCCGAATTGTAAGGTTTGAATGGTTCGTTGAATAATTCCGTGTTCCCAAGGGCCAACCAGTAAATGCCCGTGGCGATGATAATTATCAATGCAAACACTTTGGTGATCGTGAAAATGTCCATTACTCTTGTTGCGCACTTCACGTTGTAACAATTGAGTGCTGTTAATAAACCTACAATGGATGGCAAAATTGAGTAAATTGAGAAAAATTAATTTTAGTTATTTAGTGATTGTTATAATCATTTGTTGCCAATTTATGTGTTGTAGAAGTGTGTGTTTATATTTTAATGAGTTGTAGTGGGTGTGAAATTAAGATAAAATATTACATAATATTGGCTACTTAAACTTATTATACTAATTGAAACGTACATGTTACAACCACAGCCAGCAGCCTGACAGCTACGAACGGTGGCTCACAGTTCCCCCAAATTGGTTGTAATACATATTGCGCGAACGTAAGCGCGGTGATGGCATTCCCGGTTGGCACTATGATAAATAGCGCAACCCATAAGTACAAAAAAGCTGGCAAAGGCCCACATGCTTCCAGAATATAAGCATAATCACCGCCGGACTTGGGAATCATTGTACCTGAAACATCAAAAAGAAGTGTTTAATTGAGGATAAATAATCACAAATATAGTGTGTGTGTGTTATGAGGTTTATTTTTATTTTGAAAGAACAAAACAGAAAAGGAGCATATTGAATAACGTAGTTTTGATAAGATAAAACAATTAAGATGATATTGGATTAATATGTCTTTATAGTAAATAATGCGGTGAAATGAAATTAATATTTAAATGAATGATTGTTAAATTCAATTTTCGAGTATAGACTAATTGTTACCGTCAAACAATAAAGATTTAAAATATATTTAATAAATTGACTGATTTGGGGAATAGAATATAATTTTTTAATAATTAAAAACTTTTTTTCAATAAAAATATAAAATTGCCAGAGTTTTATATTTTTGTTTTTTATTGTAATTTCAATCAAATTTATGGAAAACTTTATATTACGGAATATACAATATTATATTAAAAAGTTTTATCTATTTTTGATAGTGCATCTTTGAAAAAATACAATATTTTATGTTAAACAATGTTCAACGTATGTGCATGGCAAAACATAAATTTTAACATAAATAAATTTAATTTATTGTACAAATTTATTGTAAAGTATAAAATGTTTAAAAATATTTATTATGACATTTCCCTTTTTTGAAATTTGTCAACAAATTTTCCAGAAAATCCTTTTTTGTACAACAAATTACAATCTAAAAATTTCATTTTTAAATATTGTAGTTTATTTTGCCACTTCATAAACTCATCCTTAAACCTATTATTACTAATCATATAATTTACTACTATATAATCATATCTGATGACATACAATTATGCAATAAATATATAATTATATACGACACGATTAATATAATTTTATTATGCACATGTAAATATGCATAAAGTAATTATTGAAACAATAATGTTTACTATCTTAAACTAAATT
>JABFQD010005467.1:0-10680 GCA_022817045.1 Psix sp. ZL-2020
TAAAGTACGATTTTGATTCATTTTTATCAAGTGTTTGCCATAGAGGTCATATTCTACTTAACTTCTTCTAATGTGTTACTTTCGAAGTTAAAAAAACCATTGAAAATGTGCCGTAGTTACAAACAACCTTATGAAATAAAGCATTTCAAACGTCTTATTTCTATCTTTAAAAAAGCATAGTCTTCGTAATGATTTTTAGATATTGTAGCTAATTCTTTTCATGACGAAAAGAATTGGCTCGGTTTATAATTATATATAATCAACATATATTCGAATCATAAAATAATTTTATTTGATTTGTTTGTCAAAAAATTGTTTTAATTTTCCTGATTCAGTCGTTTGTATAATTCTTTCACCATTTTTTATTAAACATATCACAAAAATACATATTTCGGAAATACGGAGCACCACATTAAATTATTCATTCTACAAGTTCTGGCTTACTGGTTTATATAGAGCCATAATAAACTGATATTATTCAAATTTTCTGCTTGCGCAAACTTTTTTTAATTAAAAAATATATGCTATCGATTTATTTATTTCTTTCAGGTAAAATGAAAATGAAGCTTTTTCATAAAATTTCTTATTTAGTTTTATATCAACATGGATCTCTACGAATAAATTGCATTACGATGGTAAGTTTCAACTGACAGTGGATCACTTAAAGATGTCAGCTGAGTGGACTTGTGACTCGATGCATTTTACTGCTATTTTATGAGTCTTTATTATGCCATTGAAACATAAAATGTCAGCAGGAGTAAATCGACGTAAAAGCAACCCCCTCTTCTTTTTAGAAATGCAGTTTCGAGCTTCAGTTGACACATTATAAGGTTGCAAAAGAGTCAGTTGCACCTGTTATCCAGATTGATCGGTATCGTTTATGTGGTAAAAAATGATGAAGTAACAACCTTTAGCAATACAATCAATTAATTAAGATTAAAATATTCTGCAAAAATCTGACATATATTTTCGATTGCTTATGACAGTCTAGAAAATGTAATATCTTAATCGTTTCTAGACGATATTATGAAAATACCAACTTATTTTTATATTATTTCTTAAGTATAATAAAATATATTGGTGTACTAACATAAGCATAAATATACCGATGTTTTTTTTTCATATTTATGTACAAAGAATTGTAAATATAAATATAATTTTAACTTTAAAAATTACTTTATGGAAAGCTAATATCACTTTTAATTCGTCTGTTTTCTTTTTTGTATAGCATGTATCAATGATCTTTTGTGCAAAGTCTTAAATTTCATATATCAATATATGCTTGAGCGACAAAAAATCAAATTTTGACTGATCTTTCATTACATGATTAACATGGGGTATCATACATTTAGATATTCCAAACATTATTTTGTCGTTATAAAATGAATAGTTCATTGACAGAAACATATATATTTGAACATATACAGTAAATGTAATCAAAGAAATGGTTTACAATAGTTATAGAATATGTCCGTAATAGATCGCATATAAAAATTAAAAGTGAAAATATATAAGTTACTACGGTATTTTATTAGGAAACTTTTGTCACATAAAAAATATTTTCAAAAATAGTTCCAATATATTCTACATAAACTAAATATTAAATTATATTTCTTTTTTATAGGGCATTTATATTTTACATAATATAATTCTGCTATATCTTGTATAAAACTAATATAAATTTGATATAAATAATGTATGAGAAGTAAACTAGAAATATCAAAATTAAAAATATTCTAAGATATATTCTGCCATATATGGAACGAACTCGGATAGAATAATTCTATGAAACAAAAAGTAATGAAAATTGTTTCAAAAATCATGAAAAATTGTTATCCATTGATTTTTATATATCATTAAAGATAATTAATACCACATATTTTGGATATAAAATTCAAAGTCAGTATATCAACAGTTATTAGATTCCATAATTATTATAATAATCTTAAAATTAAAGTATATAATGATTTAAGTTTTTTAATTCTACAAACCCGTGTAACAAAAACAAGAAAGCATCAGATATAAGACAAATGAATGGAAACTAGACCGGATGTTAATCACAAGCTAGCTATGTGCCCTATTGCTACTAGATATCAGCCATGCTGATGCTAACCTCTATGGCTGGTATATGCCTGGTTGATTCCTGGCAGTAATAGAACACATAGCTGACTAGCGTCCAACTTGGTTACCAATCATTTGCCTTATATCTGACTTATTTTTTTCTACGTAGGAAGTATGGAAAAACTCTTGTAGCAAATTAATATGATTTTATTTAAGAGCTGGAGTATGTTTTCTAATATTTAAATATAAAATATATTTTTAAAATTTTTTTGTTTACTTTCAAATTGCAATAAACATTAATGCGATACTCTTGATTATATACTAAAATAATAGTATATATAATATATGATATTAAAATGCAAAAATATCCAATTTCACAAGTACCGATAAAATAATTTTATAAAGTAGTATTAAGAGGTCAAAAGTTGAACAATTGCAAGTAACCATATAAGCCTGTAAAGAGTATATACCGCCATTTGCACTGAACGTTAGAGAAAGAACTTTCGTTGAGCTGGTTCGTTGAATGATATAACGTGGGGCGTCAAGAGTCGAAGGGAAGCGAAGGTTTTCTGCGAAAATCAATAATCTCTTTTGCAATTCACGTTATTGCATTTATGAAAAATAATTAATATAACTAATAATATATCATTTATCCAAATTAATTTATTTGTCTAAAAACTAACTTTCAAATATGTATTAAAAAAAATATACAACGTCTCAATTTTTCATTTTTACAATTATTAGCAATAAATCATTGTCGAAAAAAGAAATTTAATAATTTGGATATGATTAATAAACCAAAACTGTAATTTTTCCAGCATGTAAAATTTTTTGGATTGTGGCGGCATCCCACGCAGGGTAGCTGTACTGCGATCACTTGTCGTTTCAACGAATCGCTACCCCTGCTTCACCGACTGACAAAACTATACAGAATTCGACTCGCCCTTACCCCATACCCCATCAACTTTTCCTCGACTTTAGAATACCGTCCGTGGTAGATAGTTCTCTTATCTCTCGCTAGAGTGACTTGTCAAAACTTGTATCTTGTCATGATGAAATAAATATTTTTAATAATGTATAAAAAAAGTAGTCAAACAACATTAATTTAATATACAGAAAAATACAGAATAAATTATTATAAAATTGATGAAAAATAATCCAGAACTTAAAAGTCTACAATTAATTAATGTTACATTTTTTAACAACTTTGTATAGAACAAGTATGTTATATATAAAAAAATATTATGAATAAAAATATAAATCAGCAACTATTCAAAAATGTATACTTGAATTTAAGTCTCACAAATTCAATTACGGTTTAATAAATATTTGCAGACCATACATCAAATAACTTATATATTATAGGTTGCAAATTAAGAAAAATTTGTTGAGCGCTAATAAAGTTCTGAGATTAACATGCATAATAACGACCGTAATGAGCACTATACGACTACTCATCGTTATTCTTAATTAAAATATTTTTCTATACTGGAATTATTTTCTCCTTATCCAAGAATAAACGCAATTTATACCTTAAAAACAAATTTAGACCTGAGTACTTCGTTTCTCACATATCTTTTCAACTGAAAACTTGTCGTCTTATTAGATGGCTGAAACTGGATGTCTGTTCATTTGTCGCTGTATTCAGTGGTATGTGAACGTAGTAAAAAAGAACTTAGAGAAAAGCCCATCTGGAAGGGTTGCTGTCACTTAACTTTGATGTTGACCATTTGAACCATAAAGTCAATGGCGTATATTTCTTAGAGGATTATATCTATATTATTTTGTTGCAAAAGATTATTTATTTAGTGTTAAATTGTATTTCCGTTAACGAAATACATTATAGTTGCGAGAAAATAATATCTAAATATGTCCTCTCAAAAACAAGAAATGTGTCTTACAATTAATATTTTAATAAGAATAAGGTTTGTTTATACTAGAAAAGTTATAAACGGAAACGAATATATGCGACATTTTTATGAAATAAATAATGCTTTCATAATAACATTATATACTGTAAAATAAATTGGAAAATACTCATTTTTGGTTATGTTGTCAAATTTACTGGTTTTATTTGTACCATTTATATTATTAATATTGACTTGGACATTTTCTCTAAGCTTCATATTAGGAATAAAGAACGTACAATTTTAATATTTGTTAATCAAAATTTAAAAATAATAATAGTTAAAAAGACGGTGCCTTATAATAGAATGCATAAATTAATCAATGAATAAACATTAGATCTCAACTTAAGCTTATTAATTAATTTTATTTTATATAAATTACATTTATTACGGAATGCATAATATATTGTAATTTTTCGTTTTTATCAGTATGATTTTGAATATTAGAACGTTACGTTCCAAAATATTTATTATTTTGAATTTCTGAGAATCATCAACAGTATAAAATTTTTTATACTTATACTTATACTTTATACTTTTTTTTTGTATAAAAGATTGAAACCACTTTCTTCGATAAGAATTAAACGTACATTAAAGTTACTATTTTAACAGTTGTAGTTACTTATAAATTAAGATTTTTAATTCTAAAACGAATAATTTTTACCAAATGAAATACTAACTTTTGGGTTATACTCAAAAACAACCACACGTTTTATTGAAAAACTACGTTCCAACGTGATAGGAATACACATTTTCACATCTAAGTTTAACTGATAGATTATTGATTCCTATATAATAAATTACATGTGATTGAAATGATAGAATGAAAAAATTATATATGTACAAAATGTTCATGGATATATAAACAGTAAATTTAAAACTATATTTTGCATCAAAATATTGTATTTTATTACAACATAAAATAAATTAAATGATAGAAATGATGGGTTGAGGCATATAGAAAGTATATATGATTCATACTATATATATTCAGACTGATATAAATTTCTGAATTTTATGTATATTATGATCCTACGCATATACGCGGTTGTTATAGGTCCTAAAATTAATAGATTATTCATAAAATCAATACTCCTTAAATACTTAACTGTAAAAAACAATAGACTCAGTTGCATTTGTAATTATATTAAATATTAACTTATTAAGTATTTAATCTTATTTGAATTAATCGATAAATATTTAATTACGACATAACCTTATGAATTTACATTTCTGTAATTTAATTGTAAATATCATGTTATGTATCAAGTTATGTTTCTCGTATGAATTAATAGGATTTCTTAATCTATGTAAATGATTTTATGTTTATAAATATAAACATTGCAAATATAGATCAAAATGTTGTTTCATGAGAATTTCAAATTTTTACAAGTATTTGAATTTTTAATGAATGTGTTACGAATATAGAATTCCACGGGAAATTCGGTTGAATTACTTAAAACAAAATGAACGGCTTTTACGTTTGAAAGTATACATAATATAAAAACTCTTATCAGAAATTTGTAAAACAATCTTTTGAATTAGAATAAACTGTACAGAAGTGAATCTATATTCACTTCTATAAATTCGAAGAGATATTATTAAATTAATAACATAGAAATTGCAATCTTTAACATCTTTAGTATTTTCAAACAAAATAACTAAAGTTTTGACTTAAAAAAATACGAAAATGCGTTTATTGAAACATATCAATAAAAGCTTTTAAACACTTATGAAGACGGTATTTGCTATCTTTATAAAACTGCAATAATTTATACAATATGAAATTTCTTTGTTTTAAATATATTACTTTATGAATAAACTTTATGTATAAGAACATTGTCATTGAAAATTATTTTGATTAATGTTTCATTTCCTACTGTTCTTCTCAGAAATATATATTTATATTGAATGAATTTATATTTTACAAACGTTACAACAACCCGCTTACTCTTTATACTCGTAGACTATAAATTAGTCGTTTGAATCAAAAGTTCAAAATACTTTCATTAGATGACCTTCAACAAGAAGAGAATAACAGATATAAAGATTATTATGTAGATAACGAAGTAGAGACGTATTAATATATTTTATTCTAATCAAAAAATTACTTCATCTATTAAAAGCAATTAATGCCATTACATGTGTAATTTTTATTATTAAAATATTCTTCTATTAGTTCTATAAGTTTTTATTAATACAAAAATGTAAATGTTATATTTAAGCTGAGTCCAATATTTCCACTCTAACATTAAAATTGATATAGTAATTTATAAGAATATTGTTGCTTCTATTTGGAAACCAGAGTAGACCAGATCGCGCATATTCTTATTCAATATGGAATATTATATATTTATAAAAAATCCTAATGACGAAATAAAGAATTCAAATTCACATTATGTTTAAGAAAATTATGAAGTTAGTGAGGTTGAAAATTCAGATATATCGGCAAAAATTTGTTGATTATTAACTTATACATAAACAAAATATTGAAATCTGTTGTTTCAATTATGGAATTTTTTTCAAAAAATGTCCAAAACGTCATTTTAATTTAAATAATAAATTCATGAATGGGTCAAAAATTGTTACACTTATATGTATGCAATTTCTTAAACAAGTGGTGTTTTGAAATTGTATAAAATTGAATACGTATTTCACATAAATTAGTTACTTTATTTATATGTAAATACCATATTTTTAAAAATGTCATTAATAAAGTACACTATTTTGGCCTTAATAAAAAGGTGATCCTTCATTTAAAGCGTTATAATTATTGTTATTTTTATTACGAATGTTCCTTATGAATCACTGAAGCATTTTATAATTTGTCCTTTCAATTTGCTTAAGAATGTAGACATAAGTAAAAGATGTATTACATCCTTTTATTGTATATATAATATAAAATCATATATATTTTGAAAAAATTGTTTTAATATTTTTTTCAATACTACTTCTCATTTTAAAAATAATTCAATGATATTGATTTCACGTTAATTTTTTTAGGTTTTAATTATGCAACCATTAATTTTGAATCATGAGCATTGTGAATTTTGATTATGAAAAACATATTTCTTTTAAAGAGCCAACTAGAATATTATCAATCAAGTTGAACGTTCAGACGACTTTGATGGCGAATAAAGCGATAGTAAAAACTTTTACGAGTACATTTATATTTGAACACGTACATATAAATACGGTTTATAGTTCTGAAACAACAAATTTGGAGCACTAAGTGATACATCATTAAAAATTAATTTTGGTCACCTTATTCTGCCGAGATGTGGAAAAAATTATTATTAATATATTTGATTTATTACTTCGGAACACCAAATTTTATATTAACGTTTTAGAGAGTGATAAAAATGATGATTCGTGAATATGAAATGCTAAATGTTTTATTTATTATATTCATTCAAGTTTAATAATTTAACAGGCATTCCTTGTTCTTTAATAAAACCTATGATTGTCGTTGTCACAAAGTATAATGTAAATTAAATAATATGTTATGATTCTTATTGTTGTAATTAATAACATACTGAGGACATTAAGCTACACTGTTTGCTGCTGCAATGATTGCAGTCTTATATGGTGTGATCAGCTGTACCGACGACCTAGGGTAGTAAGCAACTAACCAATTGAGAAGATGTGCGGCTAATGAGCTCTTGAGAAATTTCAAACAAAAATAACAAAAAGTGCTTTTATGCTACTAATTTTGATATTTTTAATTATAAATATTTCCATCAAAAATTAAATACATACAGGCAATGTTAATTTAAAATAATAATTACAGAAAACTGGAATTATTAAAATGAAGATTTTAGTTTAAACATGTAAAATCAAACATTAATTTTTTATATAAAAATATTTAATCGTGTGAAAATCATTCAAAACTCAATAAGCTTTTATTACAGGATTTTAATTTAAAATAAAAAAACAAATGAGAAACAATAACATAAATTGCGTGAAATCACAATTTGTGTATAAAATATCATTCTGTAATGAAATTATATTATTATTCTGTACTCGAAACTATATATCTCATGAAAATGACGACAAATAAAACTTTTGTTTAAACTGCATTTTTTGTGCACAAACGTCCAGATTATAAATAACTCTTTCAGTAGCATTTAATGTATCTGGAGAACGATTTATATTTTGACAACCAGCGGCTGTTCCCGAATATAACCATTTCAGCAGCCATGAATCCTCTAGCTAATCTTGTCGATGTAAAATACGTGCAAGTATAAAAAGGACAGAAAAATCTGATTTCCCACGAGAAACTTGTTTCTAAAATGATTGCAACCCTTAACAAGTATAGAAAATTTTCATACATACCAGTAGAATATATTGTTTTAACACGCGTATATATTCAAGAATGAGTTTCAAACTCGAGTATTATTGATTCCTATACTTTTCAGCAAATTATATATAACATTTTAATATATATTTGTCTTCGACTAATGCAATATTGCGGTTAAAACAAAAATAAAATATGACGAAGTTAAGCGTAACATGTGATGTTAAGTGAAGAAAAGTATGGATTATCAAGAAGATGAGAGTCAGTGACGGACAAAGGGAAGCGGATGAGAGATATCTTGAATAGAGGGAAATGAGCCAGAGAAAGGAGTAGGATGAAAAGATCGGAAAGAGAGGCAGAAGTGTAATATATGATAATGTTGGAGGGTAAGTTCTCTGTGTGCTATCTTTTTCATAAGGATAGAAGAGAAAGAAAGAATAAGGTTAGGCATCGCACTCCAGGGGTTGGGCGTGGTGTGTTACTCCCTTGTTTCTCCTCGATTCTCTCATCTGGTCAATACTTTAAGGCAGCTTGCATGATAACGTCGCGTTGTAGGAATTCGCTACTTGGACTGCCTTTGAGTGGCTACATCCAATATCGTCCAAATGTTGATTTCACAGATAACGGTAAGTAGAACCAACGCTCTACTTACGGTCAAGTACACTTGCATTTGAGAAAAAGGGTTACTGGCTTACGACTGGAGTCCATTGTTAACAATTTTGAGATTTAAATTTTATTACTTACGATTTTCAATACATTACTCTTCGGAGGATTGAGTAAACAAAACGCTTTTAAGTTTATTTAATGTTTTGTTGAATCAAAGTTTCACAACGAGAACTAAAATAGTTGATTTGAATTTTATACAACAGAAATACACGATGTGGCTTGGAAATAGATTTTAGATTGTTTCTTTCACCCTCTCAGGAACTGTAAATAAAGTGGTTTTCGTGTCATGGTCTAAATTTGTAAACCAAATTTTTCAATTTTAAAAACGATTTAGTTAGGATGTCTATAAAAATTGAGTTTCATTTTTAAAAAAATAATGAATTCAAATTGATAGTCGGCTTGTATGACTGTATATAGTTAAAAACAATGATTTTAATTTTCTATTTTGAAATAAATAGGTTTCAATGTTGATAGAATGATTTTGTTTTGATAAATGATTGATGAATATTATTTGAGAATATGTATGGACGTAGATAACCTGTTCAAACTTAATGAAAGGTTAACAATAAAAATATTGATTAAAAATCAATATATAATCAGGTTTTGTTTGTTCAAAAAAATTCTTTTGTCGCGTCGATTCGATTAAAATAAATCTGACTACGAATTCTGAAGAAACATGTACTTTGTTCAGTCTTAAAGCTTACATATTATACACTTTATACAGAAAATGCAGTCTCATCTATATGTAAACGAAGATGTGACGAGATATTGACTTTGTTCATAAATAAGCTAAATTCGTAGAATAAGTCAACAACTTTTTCATTTTGAATATAATATTTTAACAAAAATGAATACATTTTATGATGAAAAGTAATGCACAGATACATGTTAGCTAAGGATAATTATATAACTCAAAATAATAAATGACTTGACTAAAAATAATTTATACTTTCACACAATCGTAAATATTAATTTTGTATAATGTAGATAAAATTTTTTAGAGATTCATAGATTCATTCATTACCAAAATTATAATAACTAATATTCGTAAATGATGAAAAACAATATAAAAAAAACGTTTGATATAATATATATGAAAAATATATCAATTAAAAATATTTGTTAAAAAAATTTCGGCAAAATTTATAGTGTAAGCGATATTGAGTAAAACGGATGAATTTTTAAACCAAATCTGTTGTTACAAAGCTGTCAGTTTACAAGGCCATATTTTTGCTTTCCAATGCACTCCGCATCCGTAAAATAATAAACGCGATTCCGAACATTTACGTGGCAATGCAAGGAAACCTAAGTTACAATTTAAGTATATAAGACAAGCGCAATTCATGCCTTAGCGCTGCATGGTAAAGAAGCAAAGCAAAAGGAGGAGTCAAGTTGTTTATTTGATGGCGTCATAAAAGGCCTCTTTATGTTTATCTCCCATTTAAAACTCTCACATAAAACCAACGACTGCACACAAACCATCGAATAAACATAAATCACTTTGCAAAGCTATCTTGCGTGTCTTTGATTTTTGGCAGAATTTTTGAGCGAGCACGCGCAACTGTCATCATGTCCAACATAAAAATTTCAAATGCCAGTTTAAAGAATTTCCAAACGAATTCACGTCAGTATTATTTTACATTTTGCAAAATACGAGTTACTTATAATTATAATCATTAGTAATATACGAATGTAAGTAGCACTTAAATGTATTTAAAATAAATATTAACATACGAATATTCTGTAAGT
>JABFQD010005468.1:0-10679 GCA_022817045.1 Psix sp. ZL-2020
AGTGTAAATTATTGCAAAAGTACGTGTAAATAATGATGAGTATGAATTTTTCTTCGTGTTAACATATTTTTGACCAAATTAGTCTCGCACACTATGTTGTATGTCTGTTAAAAGGTTAACCTTCGTATTGTAATCGGCTCAACTGAATCTCAATTTCCTCTAAATTGGGCGCCACTTGAGTCGTTTACATGTACGCACGATTTTTCATTTCCTTTGTTTACAAGCTCTACTTGCATTACGCATTTACCAGCAGCAGCAGAGAAAAGATCGCGTCTACCTCGAACAACTTTCGTGTTGCCTCGATCATCAGAGATATTAGGGCGAATCGAGGGCCCTATATATAAATAAAGTTTCGCACTGGTGCGAAACATTTGGTTATAGCGAATATGTAAAATGTGCTATTTAATTGCCGCAGGGGCGTCGCTGCGCGAGGCGCCCCTCTGTGTCATTGCCTGTCTGTTTTGCTTTCGCGCAGGGAAAAATCGTAAAGTATATTATTATAACACAAGTTTATTTATCATTCAGCGATGATCTTGAATGCTATAAGTCCTATTGACATAAATAGCCAATTTTAACTTGTTCCGAATCTAGTAATCTTTTTTGTCCTTCGATTGTGTTGAACACGCGAGAACCTATTAAATCACTTTTGTCCCCTGGTGACGAACTTTTACCGGACCCCCATCCTTCCTTTTTTTACACTTTTTATTTTTATCCCAACGTTTTCTGTGTATATATATTCAAGAGAAGTGTTAAACATATTTGTAGTGTATATATATATATCAATAATGAAATTTTTATAGTTTAATAAAATATCGTGCGATAGAGTTTACAGTAGCGATGTTTCTGACGTCTCTTCATTATTCGAATAAAGATTTTTTTCATTTAGAGCACTTTACGATAAAACTGAGTTTTTTATTTTCCGTCAAATATCTTCTTGCGTCTGCTTCAATCTTATGATCAAATTATGTGAATCATGCAGTTGCTTGAGGTTTTTTTAGTTATTCATTTCGGATTATTAAATTGGCAATTATTATTTCGGGGCGTTATTTTAACGACAAAGATGCAGTTCATACATATATATATGTAAGAAACACCACAAAGTAATTGATTGAATATTCATGTTATCTCTTGATGGTTACTGGTGCGTCGATTGAATTTATGTCACGATCAATTGTTTTATTTGCAACCACGACGTTACTTGTAAAATAGTGGACTCATTTTTTCGTGTAATATAACTCATGATTTCATTTACACTTGACAAATAAAATTGGCTACTTGTGACAAAAATAAATGATTTAAATGAAATCTACTGATAAGAATTTTATGAACCGAGCTGGCACTGTACCAATGGATGTTCAATTTTAATGTTTCAAGAACCAGCAAACCATTGTTTTGTTATGTCGACTACACGAGCACTTATTACTCAAACTCATTCGTACGGTTTCAGCTCGGGATTGTTGCGTTTCGCTCAGCAATGGATGTGCAAAGTAACATTGTTACCGATACGACGATTTATTTTCAGTTTATTAAGTTTCCGAAAGACGAAAGGGAAATCCATAACTGCTGTAAATTGAAAATTATATTATATTTTCTTCACTGCGCGACATTTTTGCTTTTCAACTTAAAAGCAACCGTCGAACTTTGATCATTCGCACTGATGTTTCAAAATCTCGATAATCGCATATGCAAATGTATTTTATGCATCTTAATCACATACACGAAATCTGTTGAAAATCAAGACTGACTCGATTGATTGGCTGCTCTTCATAATTCGTGCTATGTCCATTGCTGTCTCTCACTCGCTTCCACTCGTTTATAGTTGATAATTGATCATAAATTATATTTTACATATAGTTATGAAAGAAGAAAACAAACACAAATAAATATATATTCTTTTTCTCTCTAAAAAGTTGACGATTTCGGCTGGTCTGAATTTCTATAGGCTATATAGAACTTTCGATAATGTAACGTAAAAGTAATAAGATAAAGAGTATCGCGATTAAGACCACGTGCTAGTAAATTTTAAACAAAAAAAATAACGATTGTCGTCTCATAACGCAAGGCCATAAGACATACACCGTAGCTCCTTAAAGCAGCGAGCTAGTTCCGGCGAAGCCGCGCAGGAAAGCTGGAAGGTATGGGCAGATGGGAATTTCTAATTTGCAAAGTCAAATTTCGAGACAACATAAAAACAATCTGCTAAATAATTTGAAATTTTCACGAATCATCATTAACTTTTTGATTTTAGTCGAAACTAATTCGACTCATTGTGTAATGCAAACTTATTGACCGTGTAATGCAAAAGTAATGCAAAGTAATTAGGTATGGGAAAAATATATATACACATTGTCGCAAATAAAGTTATAAATATATATATCAAGAGACCCGGTAGTGTCTCGCGCCAATATATGAGATAAGTATGTATATATTATTATAATTAACAAATGATTTTAGATTTATATTTTATGTATACTTCTATGATTCTAACAGTATCAAAATGACCAGTTCTTGATTACACCTTTATGATTTCCGTGAAAGCGGTCATAAGTGGAACATTCGAATATGAAAATGGTTTATTATATATCATCGAAATCATTGGTACAACTATTCTAAATACACATTATTGTACAGTAACAGACAAAAGGTCGATTACTTTGAAAGGTAATTTGTTATTAATCATTTCTCGTCAGTGCGAAAAATGTGCTGTTTCAATGTCCGGAATCGAATTAGCATTAACAAAAGTGTTTTTTTAACAAAAATAAGATCATAATGCGTTCCACAAACATGGCTCCAGAGGCACAGCAGACTTGTGTACGTATATTCGCCCAAGAGGCGGATTCTTACAAGTTGCGTTACGTTCTTTCAATTTCGTATCAACGCCCACGTCTTTCATTCAAACCCATCAGTTTTTTCCTTTCTTTGCTCAGACAGTCAAGCCAAAACACGTCCTCTCGCGGATGATTAACAATTGCCACCTGAAAGCTGAGCTGAAATATACAGAATAAAAGTAACCGAAACAAAATATCAAGTCAACAGCAGCTTGGATTTTAAATATATACCAAGACATAATCAATTTTAAAAAAAAACTAAAAACGAAATGCGAGACAGATTTTGACATAAACATGAGATGAATTTCATACTTTGATACTTACTTTGTTTGTTCCGTTAACTCAGTCATAATCCTTTTTTAAAAAGTTTAGCATATTTTTAAGCGCTCATGATAGTACATTACGATCCAAGAGCTGAAAAGCCTTCTTTTCTATTAGTGTGAAGTTGGTAATAAGGGGGAGCCGAGTTTCCCGTTGAGTTGTCAATTTTATACTCGATGAGATAAAGATTGTTTGGACTATGGAGCGTACTGTTTTTTATCACAAGGGCATTGAAAAGTATTTTCTCGATACAGGTTTTTGTATGGAAAAGGATAGGTCTGAAAAGAACTTTTATCGTTACAAAAGCAGGTGTTAAAAAGATGTCTTTTCAGTGCACGTGTTAAAAGATGTAATAACTCGCGAAAAACTAAACGATGGAAAGAAATGAAATGTGTTAATTTTGAAGCAAGAAACAGCTGTTTCGAAATCACCTAAGTTTGTTCAGAAACATTGTTGAAAAGTAGTTCTGGCCTGTTAACGTAAATTATATCACAGTCCATATGGCGCAGCAGCTTTACGGTCGTATCGTGTGATCAACCGTGATTATTTTCCAACGCATTTAATAGACTATCTTTATAATTTAGTACTAACAGTCTCTATGTTGAACATCAATGTGCACAATACACTGCGTGAAGAAAGAGTAGGTTGAACAATTTGCATACACGGCGGAGGCAAAAGAGCGCCATGTGAGAAATTTGTATTCAAATCAGAGTTTCATTGCCGAAGTAACGACATTCCGATATGATTCAGGATTTCAACGTATCAAGCATGATTCGGTTACATCGCAAACGTCTAGAAGACACTCGAATATACCTTGCACGTGACATTTATTTGTACGGAAACGACAGAATACAGCTTTGTAAATGGTAACAAAGTTGAGAAAGGAATCTTGTTTTGGTTTCGGAGAGAACGATTTGTTAAAAGGAATAAAGGTGCCGTTAACATATTTCAAATAGGACAAAATGATCAGATAAAATGTGGGGAAAAAAGAAACGCTCCTGCCACGCAGCGAGCGTTTAGACGGCTTTAAGATAATAGGTATAAAACATAAATACTTATTGAATAATAACGATAACCTTTCTATATGTTGAATCGTGTCTAGTGAGAGAAGTAATTATACAAGTAACGATTTCAAACTAATGTCATATACACAAACATACACAAACAGCAACACTCTTCCACATATATTAAATATATAAACACGTTTAGAAAAATGAGAAGTAACTATTTATTCAACGAAATTTGCCAGAGGATTATTTTATACAGTCTATTTCTTAGAGCTTGTGTATCTTCTTGTCTTTTTTTCCCAGTCGACGCTCTGCTCTGCGCTCGCAAGTCGTAGCCAAAACTTGACAACAAATTGACCAATGATAGCTCGTGCTGCATTTACCCTTGGTTGTTGCGATCATGGTTCCCTATCAAACGGTACCGGAATCGAACAAGTTTAGTTCCCGTGTGAGTAAAGTTCACTACTTTCCATTCTGCTCCACACCTGTTCGAATCATCGTTTCAATCTACGTACATGCATACACACATATGGACTACTGTATTTGTGTATACAAGTATACACCCACGTGTAAGATGGTATAGTTCAAATGGTTGTTAGAAGATAGTTAAGTGTTTCGTTTGCTGTTTTGCGAGCTGTGCGACCAGTCCGAATTTAAATCGAAGAGCGATTAAGAAACACGGTTATTGTAAAAGCTACGACTGTTGAGTCTATTGACAAATATATTTGTAAAATGAAAATCAGCAATTCCGCGAACATAAATCGACCATTGTTTCGCGGTTAATCATTTTTAGTAGCATTGCAGTTGTGTCTTTTGCATAAGCGTTGTAACCCGCGAGAAGGAGACAGAAACATTGTTTGTGTCTTATTTGAATGAACAGTGTAGTTTTGATTGGTGTATTTTGGGTCGACTGGTTTCAACAGTGGATCATGAGAAGAAATAAGACACAAAGGATTTTGCTGACTCAACGAATGGAAGAAAAGCACCCTGTAAAATATTACCAACTGGTTTAAGTCAACTGGAACCATCCGAGCTGGAGTTTGCACGAGCGCAACTAATTCGAGTCATCGTCACTGAACTTTTATTGCGAGCAACAAGCTCGCAATCATGACATTTAGAAAAGCCGTTTTTGCCCAGTTCCTTAAGTTTGTTTGTCAGCAGCATTGACTGTAACTTAAATTACAACTGTAAGGCGACTCTCCGGTAAATGAGTTTTATTATACCGAACATTGGTTCTTTTCCGATGACTTATCTTGGAACTCAATTTCGAGAACATCCAAAAATGATGTTTTCGGCATTTTCTGACTGGCAGAGTCCCCTTAAGAGGTAGAATCAGAATCGGGCGTTATTTGTGATTCTGGCTTTTGCCAAGCGGGCACGAGATTGAACCGCTTGACGGTTCCAACGAAACATTTGAGTTAACTTATATTTACTGTAAGCATCATTATTAGTTGACACATTGAAAGGCATTTATTTGTTTATGAACTTACTAATCGCCTTAATGATTACAGTTCGAATCTTTTCAACGGCGACAGTGCTAATCTTCTGAGGAGAAGTTGATATGTTGTATCTTATGAATAAACGAGCATTTGTTGCCATTCGAATCCATTGTTCTTTTTTATTTCAAAGCAGTTCAGTAAGTAGTTGAGTACAGCACTAGATATATTCAGATACCGCCAAGTTCACGAGCGGTTTTAGTCCAGACGTACGAGTATTCAGGTGAACTTAAATTTGCAAATTTCGATGATTCACATTTGACTCGAAATGAGTTCATCAGCCGTATGAAGGATGAACGAATTCTGATCTTGTTTCATCTAGAATGTACACGCTTTGCGTTATATTTGCGTATTAGTTGAACGAAACCAATGACGATTCAATGCGGAGACGTTTTGTTTTGTACCATTCGAGTTACCGATAAGGAAAATCATTTTGTGTTTCGTGATATGTATACTAATCAATAAAGAACTTTATTTTGCTGACGTGAACTTTTTAATCTTGATTCTTCCATCTTTTCATTTCTCTGCGCTTCCGTTTGGCTCGGCAGCTTTTGTTTTTTTGCAAACAAGTCAACCAGAGTTGCACTGCACGCATCAAAGTTTACGCCTTGGAAGCGCTCGCTGAGTTTCACGAATCGAATGTTTTTGCGGTATTAAAAAAGCTCCGAGCATTCGACTGTCACTTTTTTCGACCGCACGATTTACCGCAGGTTAAGAACACAAGAAGATATATTTTAGCCTCTTCGCACGAAACACTCTTAAACATTGCACACCGTCAAACAATTTTATAAATATTGTCCATGTTCAAAAAAAGCTATTGCTAGATTGTGAATATGAAATTATTTTCACAAACGAAGCAAAATTTATCAAAAGTATAGGCTAACTTAAATGTTAAATATAATATAAATATAAATTATATATATATATAAATATGTTACTGTAAAAATCGGAAAACTATTTGATCAGTTTGTTTCGATTTGTTCTTACTTGCAAACTGTTGGCAGTTCAAAAAAGGACTCTCGTTTCAATACAAGAAGCCACGTTATTGATTCTAGCTCCGATCGCAAGCCGGTGAATAATCATTGTTTTTTATAATTCATCGTTGTAACAGTTTGCAGGTGTTTCATATTAAAAGTGAACAGTTAATGACATGCGCTAAACAAAAATTGATTCATATTTTAAAGAGGTTTCACTGCCAACTTGTAAAATAAAATAAGAAATGAATACGAAAAACTGTTGTTGCTTATTTCTCGTCTTGTAAGTAAAGGATTTGAGTTGCGACACGAATGTGACATGCGGATTATCGATCCATAAATCTTGCGTATTTTTCCGAGAACGTTCCGTATGTTACAATAATACGTTCAATACTGGTGAACGATGGCGTGTGTAAAAAAAAAGACTTACTTTTGTTGGGCAAACGAATCAACAGTTTCGCCAACAAAATGTTCTTTGTTATTTTCTTCAAGCCGTTGATGTGGTCGAAGTAACGCAGCTTCTTGTTGACTCAATATTTCTCATCGGATTCGAAAATAAATCGCGTCAAATAAAGTGTAATCGCAAATAATGAACTTCATTGTATGAAGATTGCACTTGAAACGCGCTTATTCGATTTTGCGTGAAACAACAAGTCATTCGAAAAATGACTAGTTCAGTAATAAAGTGAAGCTAAATGAAGGCAGTAGCGCAAATTGTACACTATTTTGTCTCGCGAACGATATATAGAAACAAATCATAAGATAAATAGTTGTTCATTCTGAATTCAAAGTTTCATTTTGTCATTGGTGCGACGTTCACTGTTGCATTTCTCGAAATTTACATTTATCTACCGTTTCTTATTGAAGTAGTCATTTTTGATACAATTGTTCACGCGTGTAATTTGGTTTTTTGCTAGTTTTCGAAGATCTGTTCTACTTCGACTGTTCGCGATTTTTCATTTAGAGGAAAATCGTTGATATCAACTATAGAATATTAAATTATAAAAGAGAAAACGACCATAGTTCAATTCTTGACAGCACATGTCAAATTTATTTCTCTGAACGAAAGACAAATTCTTGTGGTCAAGAATTGAGCGCGTATCTTTAAAACTAACGAAAATATAAAGTTGAGATAAAATTTTATCGTTTTACAGGGAGACAGCGTGGATTGTTCTGCAATTAATTGAAATAAAGTCAAATACAAATTATGCGTATATTAATTCTTATGTCATTGCACATTGCGTACGACGTGTCTCTCTAAATGTATTTGAAGGTTTTGGATGGAAATAAATGGAGATAAACTATGATAATTCATTAGTCATTTCTCGGGCTCTCATTTATTCGTTTCCACCATTGCAAATGTTGGTTTAATCTCATCCATATTATTATTCATTACTCAGCGATTTTTCTTTCTTTTGTCATTACAAAAGTTACGCCGACTATCGAGCTTTCGTGAAAAAATGACCTAAAATGTTCGCAGTAAAAACATCCGAGTAAGTGTTTCAAGATATAGCTATATTTTTTGTAGCGCTTCGTTATAGCAGCTTATGTGTTAAAACTTTTTGAATTTATTTTCACCATTTTTTTCCAAATTCTAATTTATGCGTCTGTTTTTCAGTTGAGACTGCGGCGTTTTTTATGCTGTAGTTATAATTGTGAATGTTTCATGCTGATATGAAACATTCATGAGTTTTAAATATCTCTGTTCATCTGCATTTCTATTTTTCTGTGTACAAAATAATGTAACTTCATTGAGAGAATTACATAAATATTTATCTAGAATTAGAAGAACAATATTCTAGTCTACTGCGCTCAACTGAATATTATCTTTTCAATAATTTTGAAATTTTAGTTCATAAATTATTTGGATCCAATCAGATATTTAAAGGTTTTCAGTTAGAGACACTACGTAATTAATGACATTGAAATAAATTAAATTAGTATATTTAGTTGAAATCAATGAAATACTTAATAGTTTGTGGATATTGTAAATTGTTTATTGATAGATAAGAAAATTAAAACTTTCTCAATACCTTTTGATTCTTTTTAGAAAAGATACCATTTAAACAATTGAAAATGATGCTTTGAAAATAATAGATGGTACACGATAGTTAATAAAAATTGTTAGAATTGCACTCATAAATAATATTACTTTTATTACTATTAACAGATGAATTTTAGTCTATATATTTTTAAACTGGCTAAGTATAACGAAGTGTTTTCTACTGATTGGATTAGAGAGAATTTCAAAATTGAGCTAATCAGAAACAGAAATAACATTTTTTTACTATACATGCTCATTTGTAACGTGGTTTATTTTTTATGATGCTTTTTTTACGTTTATAAATATTGGATAATATTAATATTTTCATATTACATATTTATTCAGTGCAGATGGGATCTTTCTTTGACTCATTAATATAATGAAGAATAAAATTGAATTTATGCTTTAATAAGTATTACATTTTGCCAAACTGGTTTCTAATTTTTGGAATCATTGAAATAATATATGATAATGGTATTATATTAATAGGTATATCCGATTCATTTACAAACACTCAGATTCAACTGTTTGCTGATAGTGATTAAGTGCGTATCCTCATGATGTTAATAAATCAAATTTTACAATTTAATATATAATTGAACAAAATTAATATTTACGTTTATTTATTAAATTTTAGAGTTAAACTTTTATGTTAATTATATTATTCGTCTTTCAGTACATTCTGAAGTAAAATCTTTAAAGTATAATGAAGTAAAGAATCTGAGTAAAAATCCTAATCAATGATATCTTTAGAGATTGTTGGTAAAGCAGAGTTTAAAGTATTCTGGGAAAAATGTCTGAATCAAAAGCACTAATTATTTGAAAGTGTATTGGGTCTGATAATTTCAAGGTGCACTTCTATATTTAAAAACTAGAATATTTATGAGTAAGCGAAATTTTGATTTTGCGACTAATATTGCATTAATGATAATTATTTATGCAAAAAAAAAAGAAAAAATCTATTGTTTAGTTTTTAATTTGTGCGTTTTCCCATTTTTATTTTATACATTCTCTATGTGCTGACATTTCAAATTTTAAAAAGGACTTTTTAGAATATTTAAATGTTTTTAAATAAAAAGAATCTCGTTGGTGGTAATGAAATATAAATATTTTCTGTACTCAAATTTCAGATTTTACGGTCAAAAGGAAGAACAAAATAGAACGACTGTGAAACTTAAATATTTTACATTCAAAGGGTTATGAAAATGTAATTAGTGACAAATATACTTGTTCAAAGAATTTACAAATTAGTAAAGGAGTTAAATTTGTTTACCTTCCCTATAATAGCGTTGTCGTTTATTATTAAAATAATAGCATTCCAACCAATTTCTATTTTTATCTTTTTTTTTCCTAAATTCCAAAGTTTTTTGATTATTAACAATCAACCAAAATATCGCAAGTTAAATAATAACAATGGATTACAACTGTACAATTGAAATGATTAATTTTGGAACAAGTAATTCAATATATTTCTAAAAATTTTATTATTATAAAAAACTATATAAACGAAAGAGAAGCAAAATTTTATGTTGAATACTATAGAATGTTTCAAATTGAGTAATTTATGTTTTTTAGAAAATTCCAGAATTCGGAATCTGTTTTGCTAAATGTCATTCGCAAGTCTGATTATTGCATCCGACGCTTCAATGTTAATTTTAAATCAGTTTTTACCTCTGTATTATTGCTTAAATAAAAATCTGATACACGTAAATAAAGATCATGTAACAATTAATACAAGCTCAATTTTATATAGTTTTTATTTAAATTGTTTAATTTGTATCTAAGCACCCGCTGCATACTGCAGTTAGCATGGACTTATCGGTAAATCACGTGACATCTAATACATAGAGTGATTTTAAAGTTATTGGTTGAACTCATACACATGGTGACTCTAAACAGGTAATGCGTTAAGAGATATCTTAAATCTTGCCAAGCTAAATAAAAAGTTTATTCTTTTCATATTTAACATACTTTTGAAATAGTGAAATGTTTGTAGGTAAGGAGTTTTG
>JABFQD010005469.1:0-10679 GCA_022817045.1 Psix sp. ZL-2020
ATAAATTAGTACTAAAAAATATATTGATTCATTCCGGTTTCATTTGTAGTGTGATAAATTAAATTACAACAATGCAACGACTGTTCTTTTAGAAAACAGATCTCAGAACTATTTGAAGTGCATGAAGAAGTATAGCACAATATCAAGTCTGTGAACCGCGATTTTAAACAATTGTGTCGAATGTGAGAAAGCAATTTAAATCAAGTGTAAAGTAAATTTGTATGCCTGTCTAAATTGTAAGTATTTTTCTTTTATTAATCCATTTTGATCGACGAGATCAGAATTTAATTCTCTCACAAATATCGATCATTAGATGCAAATTAGAAATAAATGTAAATTAAAATAAAAGATGGATCCAAATTATTCATTTTTTTAGAAATTATTTTTAAATTGGTTTCTACATTCAGCAAATAAAGTGATCCGGTATAATGTATGGTATTAAAAAATAATATTGTAATTGAAATAAAATGTTTAAATTTATATTATACTAGAAATTAATAACGTGATTGTTTAATATCGCTAATGCGCCTGAATGTCAAGAAATAGTTTGCGCATTATTCTGTAGTAAAAAGTAGCCACGTTTTATGACGTGTAAATAAGGAAACAGTTAATCTGCTTTTCTTTTCAACAGTAGCAAGTGATGTAACAAAATGAAAATTGCTCTCCACTTTTTAAAGCCTCGAAACAATTGTTTTTACAAATTTGAATGGCAGGATTAGATTTTGTTTAAAATACAATAATTAGCATTTTCTAAACAGAAAATTTGTACGTGGATTATCTCGTCAAACAATGCCTTTTGCCATGCATGACGATTGACTTACATGAAGTGAAATGAAACAAACGAACACAAATTTAAGAAAATTGAATGTTTCCTACACTGAAATCGACGTTATAATAAATGCATAGAAAAAATAGTGGGGAGAGAATTTTATACTATATTTTTACTGATTCTCTATTGATTAATTTGTTGTTGCATTACTACACTATTAACTTTGATATAGTCTAAAAGTTTTCTCCGAAAAAGAATAAATAATCATAAATCACATGCATTTATTGAAATTTTGTTATGATATGTGACATTTTTTATTGTTGTTTAATGTATTCAACACGATATTGTTGTATGTAATTTATTATTATAACATGACAGTCTTTTCAATCTTATTATGAGAAATTTATTTGAATTAAAACAATTTTATATTGTTTTATATTGCAAATAATGTATCTTTTATTATAAAGTATTAAATTTTATAAAATGTTTCAATATTAGGACATTCAAAATCGTATGTGGATGAATATATATCTAGACAAAATCCTGAAATCATATTTTCAATACTTAGTATTTTACTAACTTTTTAATTTGTCTTGAGGCTGATAATTCCTACGTATATATTTTAATAATCTATTTATACTATGTTAGATTTTTAAAAGATTTTAAAATATTGCTTTCATTAAACGCCAAAACGAAATGAAATTAAAGACATTCAAAATTAGAAACATACTTTTTTTATAGTGCCATAGTGGAGTAATGTATTATGAGAAATAAAGTACGTTATGGTAATTTTCATTTTAACCTCCTTTGATGCAAAAAGTTTGTATGTATTATCCCACATAAATCAATATTACGCATTTTAATGTATAATTTTTGAAAATATAATTTCAATTGATTGAAAAATATATTAATCAACAAAGTTGCATAAGTAATTTCTGTGTAAATTATGCAAATAAAAATTCAGACACATGACATTTAAACACAAAAACGAATCTAATCGCAGTATTTTTAACCTTAAATAATACTTTTCATATTATTTTAATATAATCGTTTTTGATATTATTAATAATTAAGGTATGATTAAGAATATTATATTTAATGTATCAGTTATTATTCATTCACAAGTGTATATTCATTAAATACTTTTGTAGCTATAATATTGTTCAGATTAAATTAAATTCAAATTAACAAGTAATGTTCTTTTTTTTAAATATTTTAATGTTTCTGCAAAATATACTCAAAATCATTTTGTTGATACTTTTTCTAAAATTCATATTCCAATATATAAATTTCACGTCAACAAAATTAATGTTATATGCTTTTACTTATTCAAAATATTTTGTACGATATTTATGTGCATTATTGAATTGTAATTCATTGATATATACAATATAGTCAATTTTTCTAGTAGCAAAATTATAGTATAAAATAGTGCATGGAAATGAAAATAACTCTAGCGTTCAAAATTAGAAAGAAAACTGAATCAGTAAGAAAGCTCAATTCAGAATAGTGCGTATAATATTGAATAAGCATTATTGCTAAAAAGTAGAATAAGCAAGTACCCGACGTGTTTGAGGTCAGAATAAATGGAGCGTTGATAGATTGTAACACCTTAAAATGTTTTTGGTTACGTCGAAACGTGCAGAAGACCCTGTGATAACAACTCAGTAAAAGAGATAACACGTAGCTGTGCGTGTAATGAAAGAGTTTCTCTGCATGCTTTCTAGACACGCTTTGCTTGCATTGTAGATGTTGAGTAAGACCGTTCTTCTGATTATCTTCTTCTTACTCTCTTTTATTCCAGAAAGTTACTTATTACTAATGAGCAATCTGTCTTCGTTTTTAACTGCGTTATAAAAGATTTTCAATCTATGAATAGTAAAAACACTTCGTTGACAATCATTAATTAATAGCTCGTTATTCAATTAAATTATTATAACATGTTTCAAGTTGACATTTTTAATACACCAAAGTTTTGGATAAAAATGTCGTTATTGGAAATAAACCAAACGTTTTTGCAATAATAAACTTACTTATAATATAATTAAAATGACAAATGTTCTTAAGAACAAATTCCAATTGTTTATAGTAAATTATTATATTAAATTATTATATGAAACTATTCTATTATTATATTAAAAAAATTATTTCAATTTTTAGATGAATCGCGTAAATTTTTGCGTACTTTATGGAGACCTTAGATCAACATGGAGATAATATTTTTGCAAATTGTGCTACTTGGTTGTTGCACTTTTCACACCGTTTGTGGACAATGTGAGTATACATTTCGATTGAAAAATCGAATAACACTTTTAATGAGCGTTTTCGCGTATCAATATTCTCACATTAACAACACCCAAGAGAATGCATGACTTCAATTTCCGCTTATCAGGCCGTTACAACTCAAGCATCATTTTTCAGTATTACACGTGATTATTGATGAACCTAAAAATGAATCCGTGGGAACGTACCGGGTGTTATATTTCAGTAACGATTCATTGCATTCAAGATCTGGTCCTACATCCTGTACAATTTGTGGTTACAATTTCGTTTTGTCGAAACCAGTTTTTCCTTCCTATACTATATAACACTTCATATTTTTCTTTCCATCACAAGAATTTTTGGCTGCCTCGTATATATCAAAAGTTATATTTTATAATATTTAATCGGTATAGCATAGTCCTGGATATTAATTTTCAAATATCAATTTTTCAAATTAATCGAAAGTGTAATAAAATGGAATTCAATTAAAGATTTAGCACTTGTCGGGAATATTAGCAATGAAAAAAATTGAACTAGGAAAACGGCGTTAGTGAAGAGACGCGAGTGACTGATATCAAAGACTCGTCTTGGCCGGAATTGCGCTCCAAGGAAGCGTACTATCTACCCTTGTGTAGATGACTACGCATGTGTATTTGTGAATATAAGCTGTGCATGTCAAATATGTTCAATTCATGTAACCAAAGATGATACCAGAAATGTTTTCCATTGGTAGTATTGCCAAAAATGAGATGAATGATCTTGTTATGTTATTAAAATAATGAGGGATGAATTATATATTAAAAACAATAAGTGTCTTAATGTATTCATACGGAATAAATTTTGTGTAATTTTCCAGTTATTCAATTATATTTCGAACGAAAAGTTATGAATTTTATTTCTTAATATTATGATCAAAAAAGAAATCGATAATTTAGTCTTTTGGATACAACAAAGATAATAAATCAATTAACTGGTGTAAACCCTATATTATCTTTAAATAATTTAAAAAGATATATATTAAGATGATTTATATTTTAATTATTTAAAATAAAAATAATATTTAGATAGAATTTTTGATCTTTAATTTTTTATGTATTTTATTTGTTATTGTTCAATTTCCATATTATTTACCGTTATAAACGGACAATTATACAATTTCTTTAGAAAACTCAGTGACCAAGAACATTATAATATTTTACCTTACAAAGATGTATTGTATTTTAACATTAAACGATTTATATTATTGTATTCACTCAATATTGAAATAAATTCTGTATAATATTGTTGATAAAAATTAACATATAATAATTATTAATATTTTTATTAATATAATTAATTTTCTTAATTCTGATTTTCATACATTAAATTAAATTATCGAAATTTTACATGTCTTTAATTACATAAATAGAGATTTAATTGTTGGGTAAGTATATTATTAATAAACATTGAATATTTGACAGCGATAAGAGATTCAAGATGCTTTTTGGAGAATGGGTCGACCGCGGCCCACCTCTTTGTAAGCGAAGATCTTCAAATTGGCGACACAGTTGGAGTACTTGGCGTTATTGGCGATCCTGGACCTGAAGGCGATATAGAACTAAGATTGCAAGAACTTGACAGTCCAGTAACGATTTCTGCGAACTCTAAAAACCTAACTCTTACCGGTCCGTTGGATAAAGAGGGATTTATTGGTCCTTCTAGCGTCTATATCAATGTTATTTGTGAAAGAAAACATACATCTGATCCAGTCAGTACCATTTTATTAATTATGTCAAAATAATAGTGGTCCAACTCATAAAAATTAATGAATACATTTTTTTAGGGATTTGTTATTCCAGTCAACATTCGTGTTACAGATGCTAATGATAACGCTCCACAATTCATAAATGCTCCTTATGTACTAAATATTTCCGAAGTAAGCACAATTTTCATACAATTTTTGCAAAATTAATTATACAAAATCTTTTTAAATTGTATGAAAAATTTTATTGTTTACTATTTTATATTTATATTACATATTACTATTATATATTTTATATGTAATATAATAATATATTTATAATAAATTTGAACATATAGTTTATGTTTATAAGGTTAAAAAATGATTATACATTTTTTTAAACAGGTAACTGTAGTAGGTACCAGAGTTCTTCAAGGAGTTAGAGCTGTGGACGCAGATCAACCTGGTCCATTTTCTACTGTGCAATACGCTGTGCTTCCTGGACCGCATTCTGTAAATATACTCTTTTTCTTGTTTTCAAACAATTTTTTTCTGTTAAAATGTAAATTGTATTAATAACTCTTACTTTATTTTACAGGATTATTTTGTATTTATTAACGCCTTAGAAGGAACCTTAGTTTTAAGAAAACCACTGGATTATGAGACTCTCAGCAACTTTTCTGTAGGAATCCGAGCACAAGTAAGTAATTCATATTCTCTGTCTATAAATAGAAGTCTGTTTAGATATTGTGGGAAATTGGATCTGCATTTTTGATTCGCAGGATCAAGGATCTCCTCCACAATCTTCGACAACTGTACTTTACGTGAATGTTATTGATGCTGATGATCAAAATCCAGCATTTCTTAATGAAGAATACCGTGTTACTGTTCCTCAACAGTTCAAAATGGTAAAATTTTATTGACGTGTATAATTTGTTTACTTATTTTCATATTAATAAACATTGGAATTTTTCTACCAGAGGAAAATTTTAAGAATTGAACCAACTGCAATTAAAGCTGTAGATCAAGATATTGGGATCAATGCACCTGTTAGATACTCATTTCAAGGAGGTATACTGCCATTTATAACTTTAAATCCTGAGACTGCGGAGTTAATAATTATGAGATCTCTACAAGAACATGAATTAATATCGCCTGCAACGATAGTACTTAAGGTAATTTTTTAGTTTTGCATGAAGAATTTTTATATTAAATATAATTAATAGAGTATGTTAATTTTTACTAATATATTTTGTTGTAGGCAACCCAAATAGATAATCCTGATAGATATGCTTTAGCTACAGTAGTTGTTTCCAGAGAAGGTGCTATGATTGGACCAACTGCTGGTAAGAAATATTAATTTTGTATAAGATTTATTAACGATTGTAACGAATTCTGAATTGATTAATTTTTGATATTATTATCTGTTAATACTCCATATCAATGGAATAAAACGTCACATATCATATAACTGTATTAGAGATAACATTAAATATTATCAGATTTCTTAAATTAAATATAATGATTTTTTCTGTAAATATAAATGAAATTGTAGATAGAGTAGTATATAAGTATTTCAGAAAATTAAACATTTCGTATTTCTTCAATTGACAAATTTAATATTTTTTATAATCATTAGCACACCATGTCAATTTTATCCATATTCTAGTAGAAATACATTCAATGGGTTAGTGATGACTGATATGGTATCAATTGTTACCATCATCTAAATTGAATTGATATCTGTGATAGATGATTATCAAGAATGAATGAAACATTATCTTTCGCAATACTCAAGCTAAATAAGTACAAAAAGCTATTTTTTTTAAAACTAGGAGAAGTTTACAAATTGTTCATAATCAATTAAAATTTTCAAGGGCATCAACTGAACTTTCTCTTTCTCTATAGTATTCATTCATTAAAAAATGTTAGTTTCCCAGAAAAACAATGCCGCATTTATGCATTAAGGTCTTCCGTACTCAATTTTTTTCTTATTCAGTATTTATTATTTATTTATTCATTTATTTATTATAATATCATGAAATTCCTTCTTTGTAAATATCTTCGTAAATAAAATGTTATTTTATATAATATTTAATTTATTTTTATACAAAATTCTTAATTCAATTAACTTTTTTAGATGGACGTTTACCAATTAGATTCATATTGAAAGAGTACTATGCCAGTGTAACTGAGAATACACCACCTGGAAGTATTATTTTAACTTCAAACATTAACAAAAGTGACCGGGTAAACAGTACTTGAATAAAAAAGAAAAATTATTATTGTATAATTCGAATGTATTTTTAATCGATTTGTTTTGTATCAGAATGTGCGATTTTGGCTTGTTGGTGCGATAGAAGACATGGAAAAATTTTCGATTACTAATTCTGGAGAACTTATTTTAAAAGGAAATTTAGATTATGAGCGAAGGACACAACATAATTTTCTTGTACATGTTACTGATGGATATCATGTAAGTTTAATTGATAAATATTCTAATATATATATATTAGAACATAATATAGTAATACAAAATTACTTTTTATCTCTTTAGAATGATACAGCAAGGGTTAATATCACGGTAGAAAACATTAACGAGTGGGATCCTAGATTTCGTTATCCCAAATACGAATTTTATATTCGTACGATGAGAGAAGGTGCTACTGTAGGTAAGTTCTTTTTATATTATTTTTAAAACTGATTTATTTTTAAATTATTTTATCAACATATACTTATAATAGGTGTTTTGGAGGCAGCAGATGGTGACAGAGGAGATCGCGTTTCTCTTTCTCTAAGAGGTCCAGATGCCAGGTATTTAATAAGTTTTTATTTGGTTATTTATAAAATTTTATGACCCATAAGAGCATGTGCATTTTTTAAAATGATTTTTATTAAAAGATTATAATAAATAATTTTCAGTTTCTTTGATATAAGAGACAACGGAGAATTAATTCTTAGATCCTATGGGCCATTTAACGGAAGCATTGCTCGTCTCGTCGCTATAGCATCTGATTCAGGAAATCCACCAAGGTAAAAAGTATTAAAGCAAAATTAATCACTACTATTTTTCAAATTAATGTTTGTAAAAGAGTAATTATAATTAATCCAATGAAAATATCCAAAATAAAAATATATACATAATAAAAAATAAAATACATAATACAAATATAGTATAGATTACAAGTTTTGATATTTGTTTAATCTCAGATTCATTGTTATATTATTAATTCTTTTTGTTATAGATCAAGTAGAATACCAGTAATTGTAAGGTTACCAAATTCTGGCGTTCCAGTAGCAGCCAGAGCTGCCCCAGCCTGGCTCGGAAGTAGTATATTACTAGTAGCAGTTTTTGGTGGAGTCCTTGGCTTACTTGGAGTTGTAATTCTAATTTTAATACTATATATATATAAAACGTAAGTTAACATAAGTATTAACATTCTAATTGAATTCTAAAACTACAATAACAATTATTTAGTTTCCAACTATTCTTTTTATTTCATTTAACAGCTCATTTACTTTTCCCGTTTTAAATTATTTCAGTCATTTTGACTTCAATATTTTCTTTAGATGTGTGTTAATAATTAATCGTATAAAATCAACTTATATTTATTGTATAATAGAAGAGAGAGTTCATCTATTATTCTCGTCTCTCGGAATCAGTTTTTCCCCTTAGACTGTCTCTTTTAGAAAACGTCTGCTCTTTTAGTACAAAAATCTTCATATTGATTCCTGAATACGCATGCAAATATTAGGTATTTTTACTCTCAAAAGCATGATTTTTCAAAGGCAACAGCTCGAATGAAAACAACCAAATTGCAGCTCCCAAGATACAAAAATTGTGATTATGTTTATATCAATTAATCACACTGTTTATTTTACATAGTAAACATCCTAAGACTAGTGGATCCGTAAGCTCGGGTGGTTCCGGTTACCGAGAAAAGTCTCCAGTACCTTCAGCACTGAATCGAACTCCTCAAATCCTTAGTGCAAACGTATTACATGACAATCAAGATAATCCTGATGGAAACAGAATCGGAGTCTCAAATGACATGGATAATCCAGTTTTTGGCGAAGATAATGAGTGTATATATAACGCAACAATTAAAAGTAAAAAAGAAATATTTGTTCTTATTAGTTTATATTAAGTAATTGATAGTAGAATTAAAACGTAGCTATTAAAAATATATTTTACACATCTGAAATGAAATTTAATTTGTTCTAGGCGTGACATCGACTCGACCAGTTTATTCTAGACACAAAATAGCTCCTGCTCCCGATCCTCCAGCTTTATCTGCCACATCAAACATTCCTAACATTGGTGGACTTGTACAGAATATGAATGATTTAAGTGCGAAGGCCAATCCTAACGTAGATAATGGATCCCAAAATTCATCTACTTATTCGGGAGATCCTCCAGATTCTTTGGTTCCAACTTGGCCAGTTGGATCAATCTCACAAAGAGTTAAAAAATTATCTTGGGACGATGATGAAAAGGTGACTAACTAATTTTTACAATCTGAAGATCATATTTACTAATCAAAAACTCGAAGATAATTATATTATAAATTTGAAATAATGTTTAGATATTGTTTTATATCTAAAAGAAACCAATTTTAGCAAAATATCATCATACTTAATGTTAACTAAGTAAAATATAAATAATGAAAATATATTTATTTTAGCATAAACAATAATTTGAAAATAAATGCAAACTAATGATTAATCATTAGTTTGTATTATATAAATATTATATATATGTATTATATATAATATCATGAGTAATTAAGATGTTTATTAATTAATAAATATAAACACTTAAAATGTGGTACAAGTTTTTAATGATAATATTTATTTGATTTAGACAACGGACAGCGTGGAGATTGCAAATGAACATAGAGGTAGTAGTAGCCAAGCTGGAACTGAACAACTTAATTTAACAGTCTACTTCTAAAGTGAATGACAAAACTTATTAGCATATAACAATTCTGCTCAGACTGAAAACATAATGTACAAAGTTATACATTAAATTGACAATGCATGTTATTCAGTGACAATTCACTAAAATACTATAAACCAATACCTCCAATAGAGTCTCCAAACAAATAACTCACTCTCGGAAAATGTATATTTTTTATAAATAGTCAAATGATTATTTCGTGAATATTTGCTATTCGTTAATTTTAAAACGAAAATTTTGCATTATTCAGAGGTATTGATTTAAAGTACTCGACGAAATATTTACATTTTTTCGACAGAATATTGTTGTACCAAAAATTAAAGATATTTTGACATAGAATAGTTTTGAAAAAAAACATAGCGCATTACATTGTTTATGTATACAAGTACTTTGAATAAAAATACAAATATCAACATTGAATATTTTTTTATTTCTAAAAAATAAAGAGTCAATGAAAAATAACAACACATACTCAACGTGATTCTCATAATTTAGTAACTTTAGTCATACTTCATATTGATTAAAAATATTATTGTCCAATATACGCAATGAGTAATAATTTTTTGTTAAAAGTTCCTTGGAAATAATATTAATTGCAACAACGCACATTATGCAACACTTTTAAAATATACAGTTACAATATAATAACATATCTCTTTTACGATTTATCAAAAAATTTGTACATGATCAAACATTTCTTACAATACATAAGATTAACAATGAGATTAAAATTTATAAATTGCTTAATTAGCAGTATTTAATTTATTTGTTTTAAACTTCTAGGTTGATCATTTCTAATTAACACTAATTTATTGAAAATATAGACTAAGTAACATGGACGAAAATATAAAAATATAGTGATTTATTATAAAGCGTTAAAATTTCACTCTCATTTAAAAAAATATAATTAAAATTAATATGTCGCGGATTAAATATAAATTTAATTTTTTGAATAAAATATACAGTAA
>JABFQD010005470.1:0-10677 GCA_022817045.1 Psix sp. ZL-2020
CGTCTACACTTCAATTTGAATTAAATAATGTTACTAATTAATTAAAATTTTGCTGAAACAAATAAAGATATTCAAACAATTTGTTGAATATAATTATTAATGAGATTAATATGACGTAAAATTTGAATGAAAACAAGTTTGCATGAATATAAAGATGTAATAAAATAAGTTTACATGTATAATGTAATTGTTTTTATTTACCACAACATTTTATTAATTATGCTCTAGAAATTTCGATTTTATAATGTGACTCAATTTATGAAAACTTTATACTGTATTGAGACAAATTCAAAATTCAAAATAATTATTTTTGATGAAGATTAATTTTCTTAATAATTAATAATAATAAGAACGAATCAATAAAATATTTGAAATGTGAAAATACATACGAAATATGTATGTTTTAAGTTCAAATGTCATTGTTGATGTTTTCACAACGTGCAAAATGTTGAATTTGAATCAATAAATGATGTCCACATTCTCATCTCGTTGCAAATTCATTGATCTCCATAATCAGCCCGGTAAGTGGTGCCCTCTCGTGCAAACAACCGATACGATTTGTGTTCTTCAGGCGCATTTCCATTGTACGGAAAATCCTTATTATTGATGATTGATCGTTATTATCGGAACAACTTTGCTCGACCTTATTTATTTAGTCATCAAACTGTCCTCAAACAATAAATCAATTTTGCTAAATCGTGACTGAGAAAAAAATTGTAAAGCTAACCTCTTACTGTGTAAGTATCAACTAACAACATCAAATTTAAATTCATTTTGATTTCATACCATCTACATCTGACACGTTTACGCACAAAAGTCATTGAATCTCACTCGCCCGGACATGAACCGCTGCATATTTCAATTTAATCAGCGGAATTAAACTGAAGTGTCAAATCTACGATAAAAGACATTTAAATCGAATTCAATTATCAAAGTCAACTGATAAGTGCAATTTTTGAATTGATCAATAAAAACAAAAATTAATTTGTATTATTTTTAAAAGGGAAAAGCCCCACATTATTAAGACATAAAAACTTCACTACCAACCTATCACTTTAAAACGGCAAACGTAGCAATGTAGCGCATCGAAATCCTGCATTCAAAGATTTACGATTTATTAGCATCCAGCCCACAAACTTAAAACTCGAAAAGCATAAAAAATTATTTATTTGTAAAAAACCTTGAATAGAAAACATGCGAACTAAGGTGAAATAAAAAGGTAAAGTAGTAAAAGTTGGTTTTAAATGTAGCGCGCGTTGCGATTCGTGCAGAGTTTGCTTAGGCCAGCTGCAGAGGGCGTCCCGGTCGGCGTGATTTGTCCGTGGAGGTGTGCACTCGCGGTAGAACGTCGGGCCAGCTTATCGGCGAGGCTTCGGATCTGAGTGCAAAGTGGGATTTGTGTGTGGCTCGGCATCGCTTCAGATAAGAGTGAAGGATTCGTGAGCCGTGGACTGGGTGCCGCAGCGTGCTCGGCAGGTGCTGGTCGGGACCACAGCAAGAAGCAAGTAAGCCACGGAAGAAGCCGTGCTCGGCTAGAGTCAGCCACAGACGCCCTGTCTCGCACGTCATTTCGCTGGGCGATTTCGCCCGACTGGTGCAACGCCCGTGTACCGCAGTGACACCCGTGTCATCCAAGCTTCCATCCCGTAAGACGACGAGTCTTCGAACCGGCGCGCTTCCAATTTGCACCGGCCATCTCGTCCAGTAACACCTCCCAAGTGCCAATTTAACAACACACGTACGCCTACTCACACACATACAAGCGTACTTTGATGTATATACCTACATACATATATGAACATAAATATATATCATGTGTATATGTGTATAGGTATATGTAAAATTGTGTGTATGTAACTATATAAGAACCATAAAAATCGTCATTTAGCATCTTGATGTGTGTACATACATGTGTGCGTGCATGTGTACGTGTTATGAGTCAAGTGTTACGTGTATAGAGAATGATGAATTTACATATATGTATATATATGTCGTCTCTGTATGGATATATTAGTTGTAAAAGTGCGCGTATGTGTAAATGCTGCACGCATTTACGTGCGCATCTGACGCACGCTAAGTGTGTGCTTTTCCGTTACGCGGACATTGCAACTCGACGTCGCATTTTACCCAGGACGACGCAAAGAGATGGCGCGCCTGCCGACCAGGAGCTTCGCCGTCGGCTCCGCGTCGAGCTCGGCCGGAAATCAGTGCTCCCGCGCCTTTTCTCCCATGCCCCACCACTCGCCACTCTCGCACGCCCACCGATGGGAAAACCGCGCACCACTTCAATCCCAGGCAGATTTGCTATCCTGGTCTCTGTCGACAGTGTTGCCAAAATCACTCCTTCGGGGAAGTCCTAGTCCTAACCTAGAAATTAGGGGTGCATTACGTTTGCGTGAATGTTCTCGACTTTTTTGCCAAACTCAATTCGACCAGGCCGGCTCGACTGGCAAATTTGAATGCCGCGATGACAAACGGGCATTGTTCTTCGCGCGTTCCCGCGCATACATCAGTTCTCAGATAAGACAGCGTAACGGCCAATTTACCGCTCGCCAAACATCACTTTATAGTTGACAGACGACGCGCCGTGCCAACACCGAAGCACGCTTGTTCGCGTGCTTTGTTTCCTTGGTTGCCATTGTTGACGAACGTTGCTCAATTAATCGAGGGATTCTCACAAAAATCACAATCGAATTGGCGTTGCCAGACAAGTTATGGCCTCTGCATTTCAAAAGCTCGCTCCTCTTCCATCCTCGTCTTCCGTCTCCTACAGAAATAGTTTTACCACAGACGGCTGCCGTTTGCGACAAAATGATATGAATATTTCTTTGTTACACTTATCACTGGCTTCTGCGTTCTGCGCGAGCTATCTCGCGACCAACAAATTTATCACCAAACCAAAGGAAACCCCTCGATCTCTGTGCCGCTTATCAATTCTTCCGTTTTCAACCTGTCAATTTGGTCCTTTTCAACCTGTCGTTTTTTTCCATAAACCGTTTATGTCATTAAAACAACAGTTTGAAGACATTCAAATTCCATTTTTCTTTAACCGTTACGAAAAGTAATTCGATTGTTTCTCCGTGATTTCTATCAGTTCCGCGTTGCGTAAAAATGATAAAACTCAACCTTTCGAATGGCAACAAAGCTCAGACATTCGGTTTGAAAAAACTCGTCTAAATCTAAATTAGTATATCTACAAATCTACACTTTTTACAACGCATTACCGGAAATTTACAATTAACCAATTTCCTAATCACTCTCTTTTCGTTCAATTTCCAATGAAAGTTAACTTCAAAATTCATTCATGCGATTGATCTACTTAATTTAAACATCGATAAAAAAAAAGATTCAAAACACAAATATAAACCGTTGACGTGACAATTCCTTTTCAAAGCGTCGTTATTTCCAAAATTAGATCGCTCGTCAAAAGTGTATTCGTTCGCCATTACTTGTGCGCTGATAAAAAGGTCATTCGATAGTTTTCATTAAAATCAAATTAAACGCAAAACACAATCGTCGCTCTCAAGATTGCTAAATCCCCATTTTGTTCGCAGCATAACACGGAATCATCAGGAGAGACAATCAGATATCGTACGACGTCACACGTGTAACTTTATACACGGGCTGCGAACCCACGTAAATCTGTTGGATTCCGTTCGCAGGAGCAGCGGCCCGCATTAGCATATCTAGATTTCGCCAGTCGAAACCGGCCTTACGTAAGTTTGATCGTCGTCGCGGAAGTCGTCCGAATCTCCCGGAAGCTAGTTGTGTCTCTGTTGCGCGCATTCCAGTGGTCTCTTAAGGAACCCGGGAGGGGGGGGGGGGATTAATGGAGGAAGAAAGTACTACGCCTCCGCGCGACGTGCTAATGTCGCCTAATTTGGAGTAGTCGTTGCATTATCGCGCAATGCTAGTTGATCCCTTTTTGTTTGCTGTCCTCTTTTTTTTAGTTTCTATTTATGAGTAACAGGTGGAGTTGTTTTATTTTCAATAACATATCATCCACACGTCCGCCCGCTGAACGAAGACAATGAAATCAAACTCGGAACATTGATGTGACCAATTTCAGATGATTCGATTAAGCCTGAAGGAGGTCCGAGCAAAATTAGGGGCCGAATTAATCAGCAACGTCGCAGACAAACGTGGGAGTTTTTATTTAGTCATTGCGCGGGTTAAAGGGGAATTGAATTTTTGCGCAAAATTAGGTCATTGCGATAATATTTGTGGCTTGGTATTTTATGATGATTTGCTTTGTGCGAGCAGTTTGTTCGCATTGGGACGCTTCTTTTTCTCAGTGTATAGATGGATTTGTAATCGTTTTTCCAATTGCACAAATTCATCTTGACGCTTTCACGATTGAGGCGAATTAATTGCGTTATTTGGTTATCTTGTGGACAATGAAATCTAACGGTTTTCGGGCTCGCTGCTGGTTCGGGAATTTGTAGAAATAAATGAATATTTAATAAGCCGATAATGGATCAATGCTTAAATTAATTTGCTTGATATTTAGTAATTATAATTAATAGAATAATGCGCTCGCACGGATACGCGACGTTGATGTCATTAATTTTCATAATAATCAAGATCAATTTGATCATCATTATTCGGCCAAACAAAACGACGAAAAATTTAAATGAAAGTAGAGATGGGTGTCGAAAGTAATAATGCGGAGCACATGGAAAGCGTGCGTTTACCGGAGAGCCAGTTGTTCGGCGCCGATTGTCGCGGGTTTGGCAGCACCAATTATAAGGCGTATCGATTATAGGACCTCGTTTATTATCGCGCCAAACGTGGCTCACGGAAGTTTTGACAACCCAGCCATGTCTGGCTGCCTTTGAGTCATCCGCCAATGACTCATGGTTGACATGACACACGGGGTAGAGATAAAATCTATAATTCCAGAAAGAATGGCGAAATCTTTTTTCTGAATTTGTTACTTTTTTGACAATCTTTATTACATTAGAAAGTAAACAATTGTTTATAAATGAAAAGAATTATCGTAATATAATTGTCACTATAGATAGAACTTTTTTCACATCGTTTGCCAGTCAGAAATGAAACAAAAAATTGTAGTTTAAAAGAACTGGCTTTAAAGAGATATTAATCAAAAATGTAAAAGTAAAAAGTCATTTAAAAACAATTCAGTTTAGAATAATCTTAATCCGGAATGTTGAAAAAATGAGTTTTAAACAAATTTGTTTTGAAAAGAATTTTCATTTAAAAGCCATTAAACTTGGGCGAAATTGAATTTACAATCCATCTATTTATAACAAACATTTAAATTGAAAAAATGTTTCATTTGAGTTTCAAAAAACAATTTCATTTAAGTGCGTGAATATTGAATTATTGAAAATGAATTTTTTCCTATAAATCACACTTCTACAGAGACCTCATTGAACAAGTATAATTGATCGATTCATCGAGCTGGATTGATCGTGATAAGCCGCTAATCGATAGCTCCTGAATCGATCATCCGCAATGATTAATTTGAGCTCGCATTAACGAGCAAGCGCCCTCTGAGAGCGCTGCGAGCGAAACAATCGCGTGAGGCAAGATCTTTTTTTAGAAGCGTTACATGCAGCGCGATAGTCGTGCAGAAGCGTCCCTTAATCTCGGCATAAAAAGGCCAAAAGAAGTGGAAAATATGAGCACGAACTGCACCGTTTTGTGACCTCAAAATGCATGATTTACTCCAAATTAGTCGCGTCTTCTCGTCCGACTCGTAGCTGGTAAGAAGTAATCGCAAGCGCCAGCGTATCTAAGACACAATAAAGGGCTTTGATGTCTTTATAGCAGACTGGCTTAGAACTTCTGCAATGCGGTTTTCAGACACGCTCACCCACTGCATAGTTTGCTTTCGCGCATACCTCATTTCAGCCACCTTACTTCATTCAACCTGCAACACGTGACGCGCTGTTTCATTATTCTTAATGACATTTTTTGTTCCAAAGCAACTTTTAATTGCAAATAACTGGACTCATTTTATTCGCTGAAACAGGAAGATGTGTTTGCGGTTGTTTTTCAACAAGTAACTTTAATACATTAGTCATAATAGATTACTGTGTTTGACGAAATGAAATGTTAGTTTTATTGTTCTCCAATTTCAGACGGCAAAGTGAAAGGTATTTGATTATCATTTTCGATCAAGTATGCATTTGCAAATTTCACCTATCATTATTCCACTGAAATTTGTTTCATTTCAAGAAGTCATTTGAATTGTTGGAAAGCAATTTTTTGAATTTTAATTTCATTCAATTAAACTTATTATAATTAATAATGCAACAAATATTTGAAAGTTCATTTTGGAGATGGATATTTGGCTAGAATTTCGTTGTTTATCTACAATGATTTCTTTATGTGTTATTGATAATAAGAAAAAAAATCATAATTAAAGATAACTTAACTTTAGCTATTAGTAAAAGTCATTTAAGAAAAAACTTAGCATAGTTTTGTTTATTGTTTTCGCTCGGTGAGATAAAAATTCGAACTGATAAAAATATTAGTTTTGTTAAGAAACATTGAAGCAAAGAATATTGTGTCCAAAACTGATACAGACACTTTGCATAAATTTTCCCGACTTGATATTATTGACTTTAAATGTTTAAAAACGAAGTTTTCGGCAGATTTTCATTATATCAAATTTAATTAACTAACAAGTGAAAGTTTTAATTAAATAAATTTTCTTCGGTCTTCATTATATATACGCTTCACGATTTTATAAATTGTAATTAAAATTCATGATTGTTTAATTGAATATTTATTTTCAATATTTGTTTTCCGCCATTTTTGCACGGTAGATTTCGTTACTTCTTTTGAGTGAAGTTCGAGTTATTTATACATCGCAACAAACAAATAAGAAAATCGTTTTAAAATAATTTCTCCCAAACAGAAGTTCATTTCATTCTCTTTGCAACGTTTCACAGTTACTCTTCACAGCCAATGAATTCAATGCAAATAACTTTATCTGACTATTTTTTTTTTAATTTCCAATTAAGAATTTCAAAAACATGTAAACAGCATTTTTTCCAATAGCCGCGTTGTTTGCAAACTAAAGTAATCTGGGTCGCTAATTTCGCGTTGTAATAAGAAACTATTCCATTCGAATAATTGTAGATGGTGAGAAAAAAGAAGGGAAAAAAGTACTAATAGCTAACGTTACTTATTTACTCGGAATAAGGATTAAAATAAAAATGCGAAAGGTCGCAGTGAACGGCGCATATCAGTGATGAGGTCTCGTCCAAGGCGAGACGTCATATTGTTTCAATACTTAATATCGTGATATTGTTTCGCCGAGCCGAGGTATCGACATGAAAAAAATGAAAATCACAAAAAAGGACTGTCAAACAGATCGGACGAATAATGACAAAAAAGACCAACAAAATGTTCCCATTTGAGTAAGTTATTGTTGAAAAATACACTTGATGCTTGAAATTAATTATCGAGGCACAAAAAAGTAATAAGGCAAACACAATGAAACAAAATGTCGCATAAAAAGCTTATAATGAAAAGGCTGTAACATCGCTTTAGAGTTCATCGAGTTTGAGAAGCGCGGAGGAATTTAAAAGTCGTTATAGTTATGCGCTGGTTGGGAATAGCGGGTGTAAATGGCGATTTGACGCAAAATGAAAATTCGGACTAAATCGGAATTGTCTTTCCTCGTCGAAGTTAATTTATGTCACTTATGTATCACAGTCCCGATGATTATACTCCATTGCACACATTCATGTCAGCGACGCTGCGCTGTGTCTGATAATTGCGCGTTCATTGAGACTTCGTTGCGCACCGTGCATTCAGTTTAACGATGTTTTCCCTTTGAAACCACTACGCTGAGGACAGCCATAATTATGTCGTCTTAAACGCTATCATTTCGTTGTTAATGTAATATTCTTATTTCTAGATTTGAGACTAAGTCGAAGTCAATTGACTATTTTATCTAAAAACATGGATAACAATTTTGGGTTGTAATATAATATGCAAATTCATTAGAAACTACACTATCTATTAACATTTTACTTGAATGTAAAATTACAATTTAGCGTGTCGTTTTCATTAAGAGATGTAATTTTAATATAATTACAGTAAAGATGACAGAAATGCAAAGTTGAAATGAATACATTCTTTGGAATTATAGTTTACAATAATCATGATTAAATATGTAAATACTTTTGTTGTATTTTTACATTAACCTTGTAAAATTACAATGCGCCATGAATTAAAAATGAAAAGAATAATGAGTATTAACTGTAACTGAAAATAATTTCTAATTAAATGATTTTACACCATCTCTTTAAAAAGACAATTTATATTACAATCATTCGAGAATATAACGTCTCACTAAATGTAATTTTACAACTTTGTAAAACTGAAGCCTGTTTCAAACGACACAACTTTTTCAACACTCATGTAATTCTCCGATCCATTACATCATTTTACAACTTGCTCCGTAACGCCAGCAGTTCGAGTCGTTTGTACAAACCTTTGAACCCAAAGACTTTGGGAATTTGTATTCGCCGGCAATTATCCAAAGCGGGACAATAATAGAGGTTGCAAAAAGGTATGATATGAAAATCGGGAAGCAAAAGCTTTGATGCAATTAGAACGGTAATTAATAAGATTGCGAAGGGCCCGTGCACAGCGATAATTGAATCCAGCTGCGAGCGCGTCAATAGGTGCGACCAGCCAAAGGGCACGGAAGAAAAAAGTAAGCGTAACGGTGTTTTTCTCCGCTATTTGCAAGCGCTGCGAATTCATTATGAGGTTTCGCCGTGAGACAGAGAGGGAGATAGAAGACGCAGAGGCGGAGAGGGCAGATCACGGATCAATGGCTCTAAGTCGGTTACAAAAGTTCGCGTCAAGTATAACAAGCGTCTGATTATTTGCGAGCCGAGCTGTTATCTAAATTGGGTTAAGATTCGGACGTCTAAGCAGCCCTGTTGGTGTGCACATGTGTGCGTCCACTGATACAGAATTCGGTTTTCGAGGATAAAATCAATATCGCCCGACTCAGCTTCTATATCTATGTAGATGCAGCGCGCCAGCAGAAACCAAGGCATCGCTGGCGAAACAATCAAATCTACTCAAATCTTCGTGTAAACGCTACCCTTAAATGTCAAAAGCCAAATCGAACCTTTGCGTCCGCCTTGAATCCAATGCTCATCAGATTATTATTCAAAATTACTCGTCTCCGACTTGTCATTTTCATTTCAAATTCCCCCCTCCCCTACTTTGGACTTTGATTTTTCGGCTTACTTCAAGGCGAAGCAAATCTTGGCCGATAATCGATCGCTGCTCGCATTGTCGGCGCATTCCAGTAGAGCATGCCGTCGTGGTGTGTGTTATGGTTTATTTTCGTTCTTTTTCTTGTCAGCTTCGCCTAATCTCGCGCTGACCCACTCGGCCGGCTTTCGGTTTCGCCTGGCTTAAGCCCGGATTTGCGCATGAACCATGTGTTACTTACCCAAATTCGACCCCATCCCCGTTCGAACTCCACGCGAACCAGTCAAACGCTATCGCGGCGAAGCCTCCCCCTCTCCCGCCCGGCCCCAATGCCTCTCACGTGCTTCGCTTTTTCATGTCAGACTTTCAACCTAGCTCCTGATCAGAAATGCAGAACTAGTCACTGATTGGGATTTCATTTCTCCGAAGATGCATTCAATTTGAATGCACTCACTGTGGCGTCGAGGGTCGCAGTTATGCAAAAGGAGAAATTGATGATTTTCTCAAATCAAAACATGATAATTCGATGATTGTTTAAGGGGACTTGATGGCGCGCTCGAATTTGCGCGTCGGTGAAAAAGTAAAAGCCGACGAAGCGAGGCGTATCAATATTTAAAGCGCGAGATAAAAGGGAGCAAGGTTGAGTTGAAAGGGGAATTCGCGCGGCCGAATTGAGCGGATAATGAATTTGGCTTTTGCTGTGTAGCAAGACCGATAAGGAGAGTAACGTGTGTTGCTTTTTGCCGATCGGATGTGCGAAGCGTTGTTAATTAAACAAGCGAAAGACAGCAGTCGACCCGTTTTATTGAAATGATCGATACTTTTTCAGGTCCGGGACGCATTAGACAAAGGAAGGCAAAACGTGGCGGATTCGGTGACCTTCGCATCCCGACAAAGAATAGCAAGATAAAGGCACAACAGACCGAGAAATGCGCGAATATAAGATCGTTGTCTTGGGCAGCGGTGGTGTCGGTAAATCTGCCCTTACCGTACAGTTCGTGCAAGGCATATTCGTCGAGAAATACGACCCCACCATCGAGGACAGTTACCGCAAGCAGGTGGAAGTCGACGGGCAGCAATGCATGCTGGAAATTTTAGACACTGCTGGAACGGTAATTATTTTACGATCAAGTATAGTAAAAGTTAAAATTGCCTTATGGCATTTCGAAATTTCACACAATTTATTCTCATAGTTGCTTACTTATTTCGTACATATTTCTATACTTTTCTGAGGAAATCAAATTGTTTCATTTATTTTCTTCATTAGATAGTCATAAAAGACATTTTTAATATGTAATTTTTGGAAAATATTTGAAGTGAATTAAAATTGTTGTATATCAGAAAAATGTTTGGAGAATAAATGAACTATGACAAGAATTGTTGAATTTGGAAAATCTAAATTGCCAAAATATATTTGTTATTTTTGTTTATCAATTTAATGTTGTAATGTTTTTATTCATA
>JABFQD010005471.1:0-10677 GCA_022817045.1 Psix sp. ZL-2020
TTTTCAAGGTTTTTATATGCGTGACATTAATCATAATTATCAGATTCTTATAAAAACTCGATTTTTATCAAATGCTTCAAAACAGTTTATCCAATGCGAAAACAGTGAAAAATAAGTCGCTTTTGAGGTTTTTCTATGCGTGAAATTCATTATAATTATGAGTTTTTTATATTAACTCGACTTCCATCAATTTCTCTAAAATAGTATATTAATGACATTTTAACTGTTTGCAACAATGTAGTCATGCGACTGATGCAAAAACATTGAAAATTAAGTCGCTTTTTGAGTTTCACTATACGTAAAATTCATCAAAATTATGAATGCCTTATAAAAAGTTTTCTTTTATCAAATGTTCCAAAACAGTATATTAATGACATTAGACTGTTTGCAACAATACAGTCACATGACTAATGCTAAAACATTAAGAAACTAATAGCTTTCTTGTTTCACTATACGTAGAATTTATTAAAATGATCAGTCTTCTATCAAAAGTCAACTTTAATCAAATGCTCCATAACATTTAAACCGTTTGCAAAAATGTAGTTATGTGACTGATGCGAAAACAGTTAGAATGAAGTCGTTTTTCAAACATATCTGAAAAAGAAATTCATAATAATTATGTATATCTAATAAAAAGTTGACTACTATACAATGCTCTAAAACAGTATAGTCATGGCATTCGTACTGTTTGTAACAATAAAGTTAGTGACTGATGCGAAAGCAGTCAAATATAAACCTAGAGTCAGATTTTTCCGTACTCACAATTTATTAAAATTTTTAGTTTTTTAATAAACTTGACTTCTATCAAATACTCCAAAACAGTATATTCATGACATTCAAACTGTTGGCAACAATATAGTCATGTGACTGCTATAAAAACGGTCAAGAATTAGTCGTTTTCAAGGTACTTCTATGCGTAAAATTCATTATAATTATTAGTTTATTTGTAGAATATCGACTGCTTTCGAATGCACAAAATCAGTATATTCGTGACAGTCAAACTGTTTTCAACAATGCAGTCATGTGATTAATGCGATAAAAGTGAAAATTTGATTCCTTTTGAGTTTTTTTTATACGTTAAACTTATATACGTGACAAATGTGAAAGCAGTTACCATCAAGTCGTTTTCTTAACGGACCCATAATCGAAAACTAGAAAAATTATCTGTATCTTATAAAAAGTCGACTTCTAATAAAAACTTCGAAACAGTACATTCATGACATTTTTATTGTTGCCAACAATAAAGTCACGGCATTGATGCCAAAACAGTCAAAAAATAGTTGCGTTTTAGGTTTCATTATACGTAAAATTCATTAAAATGATGAGATTCTGGTGAAATTCGACTTCTATCAAATGCTCCAAAATAGTATATTCATGACATTGTCTGCACTGTTTGTACCAATGGAATTATGTCCGATATAAACCGACCCAAAAACAGTGGAAAATAAGTCGCATATAACGCTTTCTATATCTAAAATTCTTTTAATTGATGTGTTGTTTTTAAAAAATCTACTTCTATCAAATGCTCTATAACCGTATATCCATGACATTTTTATTGTTAGAAATAATAGAGTCCCGTGACTCATGCGAAAGGAGTTTGAATTAAGCCTCATTCTAGGTTTTTTTTAAATTCTTTCAAATCAAGTGGTTTTTATAAAAAGTCGACTTCTATTGAATTCAAAAACTCAAATTCAAACTGTTTGTCACAATGGATTAATTTAATTGATACAAAAAAATTAAAAAATAAAAAGTCGATCTATATAAGATTTTTCGCATGAACTCCTCATTTTATATAATACTCGTGTATTATTTTTTTTCAAGTTTATCTTTACCATTTTTAATAATAGATTTCAATTTATAAGGAATATTATTAACTGATTTCAAATCAGAATTAGATGGCATTTTTTAGATCTGTTAATGCTATTATGGAATGGAATTTTAAAATAATTTGTTTTGCAATTTTGAAATTGATTATTATTGTTATCATTATTGAAATTGCTGAAATTTTGAAATTAATTTAATCGCTTTTCTATATACTCATTTATTACATCATTTGGATTAAAATTTAATTTAAAATATTGTTCACTATACCAATATTTTGCTTATGATATCTTTCATGTGATAAGTGGAGTCTTTAATGTGAATTAGTTTTGTCAACTAATATGAATATTATAGCTATATGTTGACGATATAGATTACTTGACATATATTGAAGTATTCTTCCAGAAAATGTATTTCTTCTGTCTCACTTTGTTTTCATTCTTATCAGAAATAAAATTGGATCTAAAAAATTAATTGAATTATTATTCTGAATTTTTATTGTCTCTATCCAAGAGAAACGACGTGGACGTACTAGTTTTCTATTTTCATCAAGGTATTTGTTTAATGACAGAACTCTGGCCTCTCAACTTCGGAGTGTTTGTTTTAGATGTGTCCCCTTGCCTCTCACCTTCGAGGTGCTTGATGCAGGAAAATTTTTCTTTATATTCAAAAACTTCTCAATTCTTTTCCTGTTCAAATTTGTAACCCCCTTTTTTTAGCAACGTCCCAACCGAAAGGAAATTGCATCGGTGACATTTTGCAACATTCCAGGAGTTACATAATTCAATACCACACGAATTTTTGTCTTCGGATCGTCAATGTCGTCAAAGTGGACTTCGTACATTTTGCTTCTGAAGTATTCGTAGTAAAAGAAGTCAAGAGGAATCAGATAAGATGACCTTGGTGGCCATTTTTGCCGCTGAAATGAGCAACAATGGAATCTTAAATGCGACCAAATTTTTTTATAGCAAACTAGACTTCCACAAAAAAAACTTTGATTTGGAACATTTTTACAAATTCATGACAGATGGTGCTATAATTATATGAGCGAATTTTTTATTTCATTCTTTGTTTGCATTAACAATATTTTTAAAATGCCCAAAAAAAAGTTTCATTAACGAGTTTCAACTTCCAAATATTGTATTTACCACCAAATTTTTATCGTATCGAAAATATTAAATAATGAAAAATTATTAATTTTAGATTAGAATACAACAAATCAAAAAACTATACGGAACCTCATTCATTCATTATTTTGAAGAAATCTTTTTCCAAGATTGTTTGCACAAAAAATCGCTTATAATGAATCGAGAAATTTAAAAATAAATCAATTATGCAATCTATTATCAGAAATAAGTAACAAAATAATCATTAATAGAATGTCCGATAAATTTAATGTGAGGTTCATGAAAATTTTATTACGCAAGTTCTTTCACAACAATATTATACACATAATTCAAGCAGTAAACGCTAATTAAAAGTGAAATCATATAACAAATATGAAATAAGAGGGTTTTCCCCGCGTTTTGTTTTCCTCGCCGGCTCGTGGCACCGGTGGAAACGTGTTTGCGCGGGTTGATGCAATTGAGGTGCCACAGGACGGTCTCGCTGAGGAGAATCTGCGCACCATGATGTTCGGCTGAATGTCAAGCAACGAAGGACACGGCGGGCTGGCAGGATGGCTTTGCTGCAGAGGCACAGGTTTGCTCGGAATCGGCTGATTCCGAGCACAAGTAAGTGAAATCATATTACAGGCTAGTGGCGACGGAGGCAGCCGGTCACCGTCGAGCTCTCCCGCGCACGTACTTGCCACTCTTTATCTCTCTTTCGCACTAGTTAACTTATCGGTACAAATTGCGTCGCACCAGATAGCCCGATTTTCGCGCTGTTTTCTGCGCGTGTAAAAGTTTTCATGCGTCGTTTGCGTTGAGGTGCTGCTATCGCAAGGCAGTATCCATGTAAATAGTCTCGACAAAGCATTTTTTTTCTTTTCTTTTTGATAATAAATAGTATTTGAAAAGTTGAATAAGAGTTTATTGTCATTCGATTTTCGCCTGTCGTTTCGCCCCCGTGATCACTCGGTGATCTGGCGCCCAACATTTTCCCCGTTTTTCCCGCATCATACGCCGGTAATCGGTGGCCGTCGGCGTTTTCCGCTGCGTCGGCCGCTGCCGCGTTACTATATATATATATATATCGATATTTTCTAATGCAACACTGATACATTTTTGTTAATCAATGATTTATTAATCAATCAATAAATAAATAAATGAATAAATTAATAAATACCTAAATTAGTAACAAATATTTTAATAAAAAAATGAAGTAACAAATCTTTTAAAAAACGATAAAACTAAGTGAGCCTAAGTGTGTAATGTGTGGTCTATTCTGTCGCCGACATGTTCCTAGGCTTCTTCACAAAGAGCTTTTAGGTACTTTGATTCAGATCATCACATGTTGTTCGATGTGGAAACTTTGATTCTTTTCCACAAATAACAGTCCATTAATGTAAAATCAGGTGAGAGTGGTGGATAAAGAGCTGGATCATAATTTCCTACCCATCTTCCAAGGAAAAAATCATTTAATGTTGCTCGGGCTATTCTCAATGTATGGGCTGAACATCTGTCTTGCGAAACCCATATTTCTTGGCGTATTTGTAGTGGAACGCTTCTAAATAACGTAGGCCATTGATTTTCCAAAAAATTTGCAAATCGTGTCCCGTTCAAATTGTCGTTAAAAAGATGAACCCACAATTTGATTGCTGATGATGACACACCAAGCGTTAAGATTCCAAACAATTTTTTTTATCAACTTCTCTCAACGAATGAAGATTATCGTAAGATCAAAAAGAAAATTCTAGGAATTGTTCTCCGCATCACTTCGAAATGTACATTCGTCCGTAAAAAGAATTTCATCATAAAAGTCAGGTAGTTGATTTGCTATCGAATTACAAGAATTCAATCTCTGTGGCAAATTATTTTCTAGCAATATATGTCGGCAAGTCATTCTGTATGGTTCTAGCTCATTGTTTCGAAATATTCTGTGAATTGTTCTTCTGCTGACACTCGAATTACGAGCTCAACTGATGGATTCCTTAAGGTTAACGTGATCTAGTGCCAAAATATTTACAATGTAAATATCTCTACAAAGCCTGCGAAATATCTCATTCTTATTGTGGTGTGGTTGAATTATGCTTTTATTTCTTACACGTGTGGTTAAGCGTGCAAAAGCTTTTCTTGTGTACGGCATACAATTGGAGAAACATTTATGCCATGCCCTAGCAGCTGTTTTAAGTACACCTTCGTATTCTCCAAGAAGTTGCATATCAGCGGCCTCCGTATTATTGTAAGATATTTTGGTGCAACGTAATCACAACTTATATAAATTCTATTTAAATGAAAGAATTTTTCCAAATCTTTAATATCCACTAAACAAATTGTTAGGATTTGATCAAAACTCTCAGACTGATATTTTCAAAAAGAAATCTAACAAATTTTGCCCATCGAAACTCTTTTACCATTTTAGTTGTAAATTGCATAATGAATTTCCTAATGAATAAATTTCACTCTTAATCACTATGTAAGTGAACTTGAATATGAGTAATATACAAAAAATTAAAACTGACTTTTTTTAAGTATTTTTCACCTTATTTAACATATCAAGTTATGAGTCAATAAATATTATTTGATCATATATCAGTCCTTTGTTTATAAAATTCTTATTTCTAATCATTACGAGTCTGTTAAGAAAAATTATAAGAAGTGGTGCAAATAAAGATTTCTAGAACGCCTTATCAGTGATATTGACCGTCGTTAAGGACTGAGACATGTATAAAGTCAAGCGTAAAAATTGAAAAGCCGAACCTATTACATTTTAATGCTATAATTAAAATATGTTAATTTATGTCTATTCGTGATAATGATGTTTTTTTTATATTTTATTTTGATATTCATAAAATATTCACGTGGTTTTCGTGGAGAAACCATAAAATTTTCTGTTAGATGCAAAATACGTGTTGGGTGTATAATTCTGTAATTATGTGTCTTTTAAACATACAAAAATAAACTTATGTCTTATTTTCATAAAATAGCTTAATAATATAAACCAAAACTATTAACTGCTATTTCAACATATTATTATATATAATTATCGATAAACATTTTGATACATCATTTACTGAAATGAAATACGACTTTTTTGCATTACGATAAAAATTATTCATTAAACCTCTACCAGACGATAAGCTGGACTAATAGATCGAGATACATTTCTTCTTTCATGTAGCTTGATATTAAGTTTCAATAGTCTTAATGAATAATCTTTGAACATTTGGATTCTGGGTGGCATTTATATTATTATTTATTATCGAAATTAAAGTTTATGTATCGATGTTTTAAAATAAAATTATCATCGATGTTTATTAATTTCAAATTACATTAACATACTTATTATCAAAGAAAGAATAAATTTCTTCTCATTATCGTCACTTAAAATTCCATTATTTTATCGATATTATTTTATACAGAGAGTTTCATTGAAAAGATTTACATTTTTTTTTTCATATTTCCTCAATTGATTCTTATCCGTTTGATGTATGTCTAGCTATTTCAATACAACATAAAACAACAAAAACGATGACATATCGAAACGTTCCCGAGTTGCATAGTCTAATTGTTCTTCGGACTGATTTATTTTACTGTTTGTGAATTATATTAATTTTATTTACCCTTTGATTTTGATTTACTCATATAGATAAGCTATCCAATTTTACATTATATTATGTAATTTGTTTTAACAGTTACCTAATTTTCATTTATGAATAATTCATTTCGTAAATTAGTTTTGTTTCGTTTAAATCCGTTAACTCGAAACCATAATTAGCAGCTCCACGATTCATAAAATATTTCTGCCTTTGTTTGTAAATTTTATTTGTAATTATAATATAATATTATTTTCTTGTTTCTATGAATATGTTTATAAAAAAATATCAATAGTATGAGTTTCAAAAAATTATAAATAAACATCAAAATGTCTTATATCTTTTTTATATACTATAACGTGGTTACAAGAATCCGCTACAAAAGAACACAATTTTTCATAATTTTTTTTTATTATTAAGGAACCTTTAAAACTATTTTCAGAAATTCGATAAATGATATAGATTGTACGGAACCCGAAAATCATTAATGAAACGAGAGTCTATTGTCTTGATTAAATCATTACCTAGAGCGCGGATGCGTCTTTAGGATAAAATTCTGTTTCCAGCTGGAAAATCGAGTCATTCCCTCATTTTGTCGTTCAAGAGCCACTAGGAACCGAGCCGGAAGAGTTACTTCACGGGTGCTTGCCGGGGCTGGACGGAACTGGGACTGCGCAGGCGTACCGCTACTAGTAATTGAATTTTCAAAATTCGCAACAGGTTAGCGGCCGCGAATCCACTCGTGCACCACACAATTGAAGAACGCTAATAAAAGAACTACAGGAAACGTCATGCTGAGGTCGTCACCACTGTTACTGGAGCCACTTCCGACGAGCCGAAAATGCATAAATAGACCCGGGGCGAATGACCTCTTTCTTCTTTCATAGCGAATTCAACAGTGATGTTATATAGTTCGAGTGATTTTCTACTCAGGCCAATGTTTGAGCTCTGGATTACATGATTTTCTGGATATTGAAGGTTTTATTGTCGATATTTTAGAAAAATTGTTGAGTCGAGTATTGAAAGTAATTGAATTTTATCTTGAGTATCGATACTAATATAATGAGTTTGTTTTACTATTTGATTTTATACTTTTCTTATAATAATAATCGGTTTCTCAATTTTAATCGCTTGAGACTTTTCTTTTATTATATGTTTTCTTTAATTTATTTAAATTGTCCACCTTGATAAAACGTGTTCGCTATCTATAATTGCCTGCGACGAAAGCGACGAGGAGCCGGACGTTCTACCGAGCGGCTGAAAAATTTGGAGTTCTGTTCTACAGTTTTGGATTTTTGATGTTTAATTTTATTATTTTATTTCAGTACCACTCATTTGAGTCTGGCGCCCATTTTATTATTTAATATAATTCAAGTTTAATGATTTTGAGATTCTGTATTTCATATTGAGGTTTCTATTAATTTCATTCGATATTTAAGTTTCGATTAAAACGAAACAGAAATACTAATTTAAATTATAACGACTTTATTTGTCTTTGTTTTGGTTTCCGCGTGTTTACTGCGCTGAGCCATGGACCAGATTTCCTCGGTCTCGGGGCCTGACTATCGACCGGACTCAGCAGGTATTGGCGCATGTGCGACAAGTGATCTCGACGCGTAGTAAGCACCTTTTGTGACGGTGCGAAAGCACATCACAATACATTAATGGTCATTAATAATACATGTATTTTTGAAGTGAAATATAATAATCATTAATAACAAATAATGAATTACAATTTTAAAAAGTAGGACATAATATCCTACTTTTCTGTATCCTACTAATTTTTGCGTTGTATTTCATGATCTTCACCTCAACCGTTTCCAATTTAAGAATAACTGACAAATTGGCGTTACTCGGATGGATGCGTGGAGTGCGGTACATGACGGGGTGGTATCATGCACAATACTCGCAGAACTATAAAAATTAATAATCATAGAAGTTACTTATAATTAAAGCAAGATCTTTCTATGTTCATTAAAAGTACATTGAAATATATATTTTTTATCAAAACAATATAATAACTGTGAGAAATACAATGAAATTCGAAGGACCAATAAAATTATATTCAAAATTTTAGTTGAAGAAAAATTGTTTATAACGAATAAGAATTTTCTTTAACAATTGAATGAATATAAAGCGCTGGTTCGGCTTTTGGTAGTTTCGTGCAATGATAAAATCGGAAAATTTTGATATCAGTATTGACGGCCGATCATTTAATTGAAAATTGACGGAAATTGAAATAATAGAAAAAGAGCGCTATTAGTCTTTCGACCCGAAAGACAAAGACGTATACAAACGTTTAAAATTATCGGACACGAAATTTCGAAATTAGAATCAGCTGACACGCTGATAACAGATAACACAGATAAGAAAATTAAACGGAAAAAGATGCTCCAAGTTATATCTGATTGTAATTCAGCCTACGATCTTGACAAGCACCAATATCCGACCGGTGCAGCAAACAAGGACGGTTCAAATCAAAACAAAACGCAGGAGTCGTATGGAATTAAATTTAATTTTAAAAGTTTAAAATTGTAACTGCTGATGAAAGTTGTGTATCGATGACACTTCAACCACAAATCATTGATACAAGCCACGGAGATTCTCCTTTGACGAACAAAACAAGACATACAATTAGAACCAATTTATTGGAAAATTATATCAAATTAAACCCTTTCCCCGTTATATGATAGATGGAACGCCGATCATTTTGATACTCCCGGTAGATTTTTGAACAAGCCAAGCAATCAAACTTGAAGGATTTTAAAGGAAACGTAACCACACTAATGTGTTAGAAAAAATGGTTTGAAAGGCCCTGTAAATGTCTACCCAGTATGTGCCAAAGAAAAGTAACAAAAGAGCCACAGAAAGCTTAGAAATAGCTTATGTAGCCAACAATGTTCACCATGTGTGAACAGCTGTCACTTCAGGACAGCAAAGAAAGAGACCTCGAGCACGGCGAAAGCCAAAATTGGCAATGCATGTGACAGCTACTGCAAGTAACTGCTCAAATTTAAGCAATGCTATTGCGCTGCTTGGGTGCGTAGCCTGGCATAGTGCGACGTGGAGACTGAGTAAGGAGTGGATAAGGGAAATCGCACAATGATAACGCTTAAAACAATTTTCTATAAAAAAAGAAAACAATTTTATTAAAATTAATGAAAAAAATGAAATAAAAATAAAATTTCTGGCGTCTCGGATCACGAACAATAACAGTAAAAATAAGTTAAATTAATAAAAAATTCAACAAAGCGCCAATGCTGAAACTAGGAACTCGCTCAACACGAATTTGATCAGCAATTAGATTCCACAAAAATAAAAAATTTAGATAAAAACTTCGAGTCATATATGTTAACTTACCTGCGTGTTACATGATTATAACATATAGTTATGTTAGAAATATGTATATATTTCTTATATAGTTATGTTAAATATATGTATGTTATGAAATAACATACATATAGTATGTTATTTCGTTTAATCTATTAAATTAATTGTTATTATTATGTAATAATTGAAACTATCTTTTCAAGATTAACATTTTGTCACTATTAATGAATTTCCAGGAATAAAATATATCAAAAAAAATTATTGTGAATATTTTAACAATGATAAAAAATATGCTGAAAAACATTCCAGAAATGAAAAATTTTATGAAAATTGTTTTGGTTGTGAATGTACGAATGAAATGAATGAAAAAAAATAAAAAAAAACAATTTAATCAATTATGTTTAGATACAAAGTTTCGTAAATGTACTTTTATAAAAACACATAACAAAAAGGAAATAAGTAATACTCAATATAAAAAATAAGTTTTGCATATAATAATAAATATATGATAAAAAGTCAAAATCATCAATTTTATCGATTTCTAATATAAATAAAAAAATTGCGATTATTTATTGTATAATATAAAATATATAAACAATATAATACACATAAACAGCTTAGAAAAAAAAATATATATTCTTCTTCAATTCTTTTACATTATTGTTTAATCATCATGATTTTATATAGATTATAAGATGAAAAAATAATTACAATTTCATTTTTTTCCAATTATGTAAAATAAAATTCAAATTTGTTTAATTACAAATTCTTATAACTTACTGTGATTGATATGTATCTAGAAAGAACTGAACTCTTCTAAATAATCT
>JABFQD010005472.1:0-10676 GCA_022817045.1 Psix sp. ZL-2020
CTGAACACAAATAATCATTTATTCAACAAAAAGTTTCCACAATTAAATTTGTAACGACATATTTGGGGAGATGAGTAGTATATTATAAAGTTGGATATTTACTTTAAAGAGTTGAAAATCGAAATAGAACAAGTTTCAGCAACAGCAGCTAATTAAATACACGAGCCACTTATTAGAAGAGTCAGAAGACGTTGAGAGCAACATGTCTATCATGTCCGTTACATGTCTGTGAGAGTGTGCATATGAATTTCTATGAATGTGAATATAAATATGAAACATTTTTCTTAAATAATAAATGCAAAAGTTTATGCGTGTTGTAAATTAATTTCATCTTGCTCCTCTGAAAGTATCAATGTTAGTAATAAATTAAGAACAATAAAATTCTTAACACCATATTTATTAACAAAATAAACAAGATCAATATGAAAAGTAACATCCATGTATAACATAAATAATATGAAAAGTTACATCCATGTTTAACATAAATAATATGAAAGTTCAATTCCAGCTCTTAATTTACATTGATTTGTCTTCAACAAAAAGGTGTGTAAATCGAGATTTGACTAGAAAACATGGGAAGCAAAACAATTATCGACTCACAATTATTCAAAATGAGTAGAGAGTGAGACAGAAGACTAATTGCGCCAGCCATTTAGCAGCTGTGCGAATGTGTATGGTGGCGAAACGTGTCTCGTCAAGCATTGGTGAAGCATAGTTACGAAATGGCGGACAACGCACAGCGGAATACAAGCGCTAGGTCGGTTTCTCGTGAACGCGATGCGAATAATTAATATACCCATAAACAAGGACATAAGGGTGTACGGTATCGTTTCACCGACATATAAAATTGATACCCGGGATGCGACGGCACGTTGTTCACTCCGAGTTCCTATAACCTATCTATTGCACACAATATATGTGCAAACACATAGACATAGACTTGTATTTGTGACGTAACTTTCGCTTCCTGATGATGTATTGGTGCGAAGGTTCTGCATTAGGATTTGCCGAAAAATTGATTGCACTGCAGTGTGCGGAAAAAATTGCCTGTTATTGTTTGCGATTACGTAGGATTTGAATTTCCATCAGACGTGTGGCTATTTTTTGTAGAAAAATTTATTTTGCTTGATTGTTTATAGTAGAGTTTTGTCAAAATGAAGCCGATTCGATTTTGCGATATTGGGTGTTTCACTACTAACCAATAATACATTGCTATTGGATATTGTCTCTTAATAGCATGTATCTTAAATGAAAGATAAAAATCTTAATTATGGTTCAGGGATTAAAAATAAGTTAATTTAATTATAAAATATTTAATTTCGATGTTTGTCAAAAAATACACAATTTAAATATAATCTACTCTATTAATAAAGTACTTGAGATTGACTTATTTCTACAGTCGTATTTTTGTGTTTTGATATGTTTTATGAGTTATTTAGCGAGATTAATCTAAAATAAACTGGTAGCTATTGCTTGAAATGACGATTCTCTAAATTCTCAAAGTAGGTAATAAATTTTATCGTTAAAAAATTATAAATTTTTCAGAAAAATAATCATTTCTGTCGTTCAAATAAATATTATTATGTATTCTTTTGAAATACTTAATAATATAAAGTTGTTTTCTTCTTAAACGCAATAAAAAAAAAATCATAAATGTGTTCTATAAGACTTTTAATTAAAAATAAAATGTACATGAATTTGAAAATGAAATAAATAATTGCACAGAACGGAATATTATACAATTAAACACTGCTAAGAATTTATACTTAGTGACACATTGTATTTAGACTTATTTCATAACTTAAATATTTGAAGTAAGCTTGAAAAGATATGTATTTCTCATCTAATTTCGATTTTCGTAAAGGTTACTATTATAACTATTGAACTATCTGATAAAAAGAATCGAATTTGTTCATTGATTATTTCAAAACGACATGAAAAAAACTGTATCAAAGATTTAAGCCTTCTTCGAAATGTTTTATATTTTGCGTGGGCTCACGCTGAATTAATCAAAGCACTAACAATAACAAAATATTAAAGAAAAACGACCAAAAATATTCGATGTCTCATATTTTTAAAGTATGAACGAAAGTATAACATAAATATGAACTTCAACGATCTCAATTTGTGAATGTCACATTTTTTATTTACTATGTATTTATACATTATTTGTATTCAAAATTTGTCTTATAAAGCACCATGAAATGTATAATTTAAAAACGAATTATATTAAATATTGCTACAATAGTTTCTCGTCACCGACAATCACTGTGATTAACATCATATATCAGTAGCATCGTATGTCAGCATATAATTCCACATTGACATGACTCTGGTATGACAACAGCACTGTGATTATTGACGATTAATGAGCAATGTGTTACGATGCATGTTTGAGCATTGGTATTCATATTCCAGTGTAGATGCTTTTCGGTGCAGCGAATAACATTTTAGAATTTGCTCTCACTCAGATTTAACGGGTAAATTTACATTTAGAGAAGCTTCCTTACACCTACATCGTAAACACATGTTTACTAATCCAGCACAAAGTGGAACAGAAATATGTTCTCTAGCATTCGACTTACAGCCTATCGACCATTTTCAATTGATATCACGGCATTTTCATCAAACAAATCAGCCCGCTGAAATTCATCGCAGGCAATTGAAGTAACAACGAAATAAACTGGTACTTATGAGTGTTTTCTTCGATCGCCTCTAACCTTCTTTCATCATCGCTGTCGAATTAATCTCAACTTTTAAGTAAAGCTATGTCAAGTAAATATAAAATTACAATTTTTCATTTCATACATTTCTACGCTTTTTAATTTATTTTTCCTTTTAAAAACACACTTACCTTCAACGGGCTTACAAATTCTACTTACAATGTGTAACATAAATTTTGCTGAGAAACTAAATTATTGTAGAAGTTTATAGTTATGATGTATACGGCATGATGTTTCCTTGCTTTGAATGTCCTTAGTACACCCTTTAGTAATAAGCACTACTATCTAACAATTTGATTATTATCGTATTGAGTTGTATAATAGTGGAAATTATCTTGAAGTTCAAGCGTTCAATTCTATTACCTCCTTCCAATTGTAAATGATTATTGAATACTTAGGAATTAATGTTATTATTAGGATCAGGTATATTTTATCAATGAGAGCTCAAAAAAACTTTATTTTAACGCTGACTAAAGAAATCAAACTATTTTAAACATTAAAATACTTCCATTAAGCAAGACAATTGTGATTACTTGAAAAATATATTTACAAATTACGATCTAGAGTGCTAAATGAATAAATTTTCGTATTTTTTTTTAAACGTATATCAAAAAAATCTTATTTTGATTCGTGTGAAGTATCATTATATCATAAAATAACACATCATTTTTAGACAATAAAAGCATAAATAAAGTCGAAATAAATGAAATATTTCAATATCATTCATGAGAAAAAAGTTATAATGCATTCCCGTCAATGAATATATCATCCTTCCTATAAATTAAAACTCAATGGAAAGATATCTTTCTCATAGTAGATTTCATTAGAGGTTATATCTGTAAAATTTGTGTATGTTGTTTTATTTTCTATGAAGAAAATGAATAAATTAATGTAATATATTCGTTATCTTTTTTTCCTAAACGTAATTCATGATAAATATCACGAATCATGACATTAAAATATATTAGCTCAATATTTCATATAATTTGACATTCTTATAACCTTTATATTATTGCATATAATATATGTAAAAATTAAACATGCGGACACGTTAACATGTATAAAACATTTTTCAGAGACGACTTAATATATATATATAAGAGCAAACCGAACGAATTTACGTTCACGTGGTAATAGAAAATTAGCGGTATCTAAAGATGATCTGTTAAGGCGTTCGTATATATTCCAACTATATAAATTTTAGAATGAATAATCAATTTAAATTTTTCATAATATTCGGATCTATTTAGAGCAAAACTATATCAGAAATTGCATGTTGATTAGTATAGTAATACCTCCTATCATGGTATAATATACATATAAACCTCGTATATTACAAAATAAATACAGTATAAAATATAAATTCTTATAACGAACTATCAAAATGATCATTTATATGCCACGGATCGTCATTAACTTTGACTTGTTTAATTGTCATGTTTTTAATTATGTTCTCGTTTCGTCCGAGTGGATAATGTAGTCGTGTCTCTAGATACGCCCTCACAACAAGCATACTTAAAGCTCCCGCCAAAAGCAAAGTCTTCACACGGGAGCCATGTATATGCGCGCGTCGCTGCACAACTTCATTGCGTTTCTTGTTGCCCGAACGTCAGCACGTGTGTTCTTATTTTTCTTCAAAAAAAAAAAAAAAAAAAATTTTTATAAAATGGGCTTGCATAAACGTTCTAAGCATCATCATTCATCGCACAAAAGATCTAAAACTTTTTATGTGATGCCTCAGAATCTAACCATGGTTATCATCGCCGTTCCCGCTCTCGCGTCCGACGTTGGACCCATTCACGTAGCGATTTCCGCTCTCGATAACGTTCTGTTTTGAATAGTCACAATGGCAATTCGATCCTGGTCTCGTCCTCACTCGCCTCCCGTTTCAATTGCATCAACAGAATGAGAGGATACTTAACCTAGAAACCAAACTAGATCGTCTGTTGGAACATTTTGCCAACGATCGTCTTAAAACAGTTTCATCTTATTTGCCTGAATCAGGTAGTACAATCGATGAGAGCGCTGCGCTAGACGCACGCTAACTTGAGTCTACAGAAAATGCCTTATACAATGAGGCAATCCCAAGAGATAAGCCCGACCACAACTCAGATTTTTCTGAGCCCGAATCTGAGGTTGCTGACTTCAAGAAGGACTTGCTAGGGTATATGCCTCCGGACGTAGTCATGAGCCCACCGGTTCATGATTTGGTTTAGAGCGGAGAGGTGGACGCCAATTTTCACGAACGGCCTTACGAAAGAAATTAAGGATAATTTATTAAAGAAATATGCTGCTCCGCAAAATTTGGAAATATCAAGAGCTCCTGTTCTCAGTGTTGAGGTTCGCCAAGCTATTCCAGCTGCATCTGCCAAACAAGACCAGTACCAAGTGTTTACACAGGGTATTGTGTGTGCTGCCATCTCTTCGCAAGCTATTTTAATGACCGAATTGATGAAACCTGACGATAAGTGGGACCACAAGAAAATTTTCGAGTTGGCTAGCGATACTGGCCGTTTTATTTCTCACATCCAGCACCACATATCTAAGGCGCGTTGCGCCTTAATTGCTCCAATGTTGACAGCTTCAGCAAAAAATGCCTTGGATAACTCGCGCATCGATAAACAATTATTCGGCGAGCAATTTCTACCAAAAATAAAAGAGGCCACAGAAGGCGCCATAAAAAAAATTTTGGAACCTGTTACAAAGCCCAATCCCCCTGCAAATAAGCCTTTCTCTCAGCAATCGAAATCATCCATTCAAAATAATCGAATCCAGGGAAACTCGAGAGACCTTGCCTGGAAGCAGCAGTCAAATCAATAGCAAACTTCGACGTCTCACCAGGCAAGGCAATCGACCTCGAACTCGTCGAACCGCCGTTCGAACTCTCGCCAGAGATCGACCACATAGAAGATCTAGAGGTAAATGTCGCAGGGCGACTCAAGTCTTTTCATAAAGTCTGGACTAATATCACTACAGATCCGTTCATCTTGGACGCGATTTCGGGATACAAAATCCCTTTCTGTAGTGATCCACCTTGTCGTCTCTTTCTTTTGGAACCAAAGTTCAATCCGTCAGACATGGCCGAATGCGAAGCAGAAATAAGCCGTTTATTATCAAAGGGTGCTATTATTGAAGTCTAACCGTCAAAAACTCAGTTTCTGTCTCCGTATTTTTTAGTAAGTAAGTCGTCTGGTGGTAAACGATTCATTTTGAATTTGATGTCTCTAAATGAACATGTTTTTACCGATCATTTTAAAATAGAAGATCTGAAAGTCGCAACTCATTTAGTGTCACAAAATTGTTATATGTCAACGATTGACTAAGAAGATGCGTACTTTTTAATCCCAGTACATGTACATGACCGAAAATACTTGCGTTTTATGTTCAAAGGTGCCGTATACGAGTTTACTGTTCTCCGTTTTGGCTTAGCCACAGCTCCGTATACATTCACCAAGATCATGAAACGGGTTGTTGCACTCTTACGTGAGAACAATTTCTTATGTTATATACCTGGATGACTTTCTACTAATAGGTTCTTCTTATGAAGAATGTCAATCCAATGTGCAATCGACAGTCTCATTATTGCAAAACCTAGGATTTATTATAAACTTTAAGAAGTCCAATCTAATACCATCAACTGAGCAACATTATTTAGGCTTTATTATAAATTCATCAAACATGGAAATAATTCTTCCCGGGGGATAAAGATTAGCGCTCTACGATCGGGTTTCAATCTTCTCACGACTTAAACGTTCAAAACTTCGTGACTTTGCCAGTTTAATTGGCCCCTTAACCTCGGTATGCAAAGCTGTTCCATATGGTTTCTTATATACTCGCAATTTTGAGAGGCAGAAGTATTCATCTTGTATTGAAACTAACAACAATTATGATAGTAAGATAAATCTTGACCCATCTCTTAAGTTGGATTTCTTTTGGTGGCTGTCTACTTTATCAAAACCCAAAGTTGCAAAATCGTTTAGACATTTCTCCCCAACTTTCGAAATTTTTTCTGACGCTTCTCTATCAGGATGGGGCGCTTCGATGGGTAAACATAAAACTCACGAGTGGTGGTCAGAAACGGAAAAGGGTTCAATTCAATATCCTAAGTTGTCTAATCTTGCGAGAATTATATGGCAATGGGCTGACATTTACACCTTTTCGCTTCTTACGTTCTTACGTCTTCTTACGCTTCTCACCTTACGCTTCTTTGCTTTTCAGACAATGTGTTTGCAGATGCGGAGTCCAGAATAACTTCTACGGAAACTGAGTGGGAGTTACATCTGAGGTTTTCAATAAAATTTCGGCACATTTTGGACTGTTTGAAGTCGACCTTTTCGCTACAAATGTTATTTACATTTGTGAAAAATTTGTATCTTGGTTTCCAGACCCCTACGCGATGACCATCGATGCGTTCACTATTGATTGGAAAACTATGTATTTCTACGCTTTTCCGCCCTTCGCAATCATTTCCCCGGTGCTGCGAAAGATTGTGTCAGATAGAGCCGAAGGAATTGTGATTGTCTCCAATTGGCCAACTCAACCTTGGTTCCCGTTTTTTAAGCGTTTATGTACATCTGAAATCATTCATATTAATCCCAGTATTGATTTACTGTCCTGTCCTTTTAGAAATCACCATCCATGTTGGAGCAATATCCCACTGATTGCAGCGAGATTATCCGGGAGGTGTTGAAGCAAAAAGGAATCCCTCCATCGGCCATCGAAATATCTTTAGCTTCGATATGCAAAAGTACGATAAACCAATACTCTAAACCTATCAGGTTGTGCATAATATTTTGTAAACAAAGATCAGTTGATTGGTTTCGACCGTCTATCTCGCTAGTCCTAGAGTTTTTGTCTTTAGAGGTATCAAAGCTTAACTCATATGGAACCTTAAACTCATATAGGTCAGCATTATCCCTAATTACCTATGTTAATTTAGGAAATGATGACAGAGTCAAACGGTTTTGTAAAGGCGTCTCGAATTTAAAACCGTCTAAGCCAAAATATAGCTTTACGTGGGATTCGCAACCTGGCATCGTTTATTTAGAATCTTTGATACCTTATGAAACTCTAACTCGTGAACAGATTACTAGAAAGTTAACCATGCTTTTAACATTGGGTACCGGCCAAATAGTCCAAACTCTTGTACTTATCAAAAGAGCGAACATATCCGTGGGCAGGCCAACAATAATTGAGGTACCGGACCGAATAAAAACAAGTCGTGTAAACAAAAATCAACCCATTATAGTACTACAGGAATTTTGTGACCATCCGGCCTTGTGTATAATATCTGTATTGAAATTTTATTTAAATTTAACAAAAGATTCAGGCCCTGAATATACTCTTTTTCTTACTGTGAGAAAACCTTTTAAGAACGCTTCATTCCAAACTATAAGCAAGTGGCAGAAGAAAACTCTTGCAGAGTGTGGCAAAGATATAACGATATTTACATCTCACTCTACACGCTATGTCTTTACCTCATCAGCTGAGGTTTCAGGCGTCTCGACTGATGCAATTTTCCAGGCTGCAGTATGGTCAAAAAATTCATCTACATTTGGTAAATTTTATAAGCGACCAATCCTAAACTCCAAAGATGTCGCGCGCGCAGTTATCCTTAATAACTAAATGTAATATTTATTTTGCAATTTAATCATATAAGTGATATAAAGTTTATTTGTATTGTGATTCTCAGATTACTTGTAATACAATTTGCGTGATTTTCTCATTTGTTTATGTATTTATTTTACTATAAAATAAAGACTCACAATTACAGGTCACAATTAATGGCTTTAAACATCTACATTATCCACTCGGACGAAACGAGAACATAATTAAATGATCAAACGAACTTACCAAGTGAAGTTCGATCTTAATTATGTGAATGTTTCGTCCGAGTGGAGTCCTTCCCATACCCCCAAATAAGGAAACCTTCCTTGACCCTTTTCTTAATTGTGACAAGCTTTGAAAAATGAAGTTGTGCAGCGACGCACGCACATAGATGGCTCCCGTGTGAAGAGTTTGCTTTTGGCGGGAGCTTTAAATATGCTTATTGTGAGGGCGTATCTAGAGACACGACTACATTATCCACTCGGACGAAACGTTCACATAATTAAGATCGAACTTCACTTGGTCAGTTCGTTTGATCATTTAATTATTGATACTATAGAAATATCTTATCTAAGTGATGAATCTTCCAATTTTACTACTACGTACAAAAATGCTCTGGCGCTAACCCATGCCATTACTAACATATACGCACTAACATAAATGTTATTTGACTGTTATATTTCACTACTGATATCTCATCGTTTCAAAAATTCATATATGACATTGCATTAAAAATAAATAATAAACACACTCAATATCTTAAATAATACAGGATAAAATAGTACATTACACAACGATGAAAAACGAGATTTAGGTTGGCAGTTCGAAGGGCTGCTAACCTATAATTCGTTTTCGCAGAGACGTGTACAATATTTTACGTAACGAGAAAACAAAACATAACCTACTTTTGATATCTCATAATAAACTAAATTAACATAAAAGGTTTGATAAGTTAATTATGCAAAAAAAAATTAAGTTAATATTAATTATATTTTACTTACATTAGTAGTTCCGAAATTTATAAGCTTCTTTTCATAAATATCAGTAGTGAGTAAAGAAATGTTACATATTATAGATCTTTCTACCATCCATATACTCGATTATCCCACAAAAAAACCATGCGACTGCATGTTTCAAGAAAAATTAACTATATAGACATAAACAGCACAGTCCAAATTAAAAGAAAATCACAATTAAATTGCAGCATAAGTTTTTTAATTAATCTGTGTACTCACATTTACTAGCGTACAAATTTTCGCTTATTATACGAGCACATTTTTCAAAAAATTGGGAAGGTCGAACAAGAACTAAAATTTGCGAGTTGAGGCACAACACATGACCCGGTTTATTCATTGAATTAATGTTCTAGCACGATCGTACGTTGAGACAATCTGAAAAATATATTGATTTCTAAACATTTTCAAAGAAATAAACATAGAAGGTATTATTAAAAATATAAGAAAATCATAACACAATATACTATCTACACCTACTAGGTCTATTCGTGTAGAGTTTCTTTGGTCTTTCTGGCTTTCGATTTATCTACGTATTTGATCGGTTAAAGTTGGTGTTTTCTTTTAAACCAAAGTGTTTAGATAGTTACCAATTCAAAGCCTAAAGAGTCTTCATTTTTTATAAGACCCGAGGAATCTCAAATTCTAATCTTCTTCATTTGGGTAACAGTTTCACTTTTTGAATGATCTTCTCCTGTCATGATCTCGATGAAGCTGTTGCATGGCACAGTAATGTTAATATCCTGTTTAACATTTATGTGAAAATCAGTCATGTCTAGGTAAATTTTCTTGTATATGCTAATGTAGATTGCAAAAGCTTCTGCAAAATTTTGACACATTACTTTAAAATCCACAACTTAATGCCTTCGCATCCAAAGCGACACAGAAAAACACTAGTTTTCGCGTCTACTTGAGTCAATTTCATCTCGTAACTTAATCGCCACCAAAAAACTATCTGTTTTGTACTCAAGAAGCATTAAAGAAAAAAAATATAACAATATACAAAAATTTTTCTCATTTACTTATCCTGGTGATGGAGTATAAATTATATAAGACTTGGAAAGTTACTCCATAATTAATTTATTGTCAAAATTGAAAGAATCAATTAACAAGGTTACACTACTAATACAAATTATCAGAGTCAACTACTCGCTCAATTACAAAAACACGAATTAAAACCATTCAATCAACCATCGTTTCTGACAAGTGGAATATGAAATCGAACCGTTTCCAAGGCGCGAAACACTATTACAATCTATTAATTAACTATACAGTAACGGTTTCAGAATTTAGGTATGATTTATTTACCTTTTGTGTTACTAAACTGGTTAAA
>JABFQD010005473.1:0-10676 GCA_022817045.1 Psix sp. ZL-2020
AATAGCTCCTAGTGTTTTAGTTGCGCCCTATATTGGTCTGTAAAAAACTGATATAAACATAAACGGCCGTTAAATTTGTTTAGATCCTTTAAAAATTTGAAACATAAATAGTATTAGTGGTTTTCGTAATCGTTTCAATACAGGCCACCCGCAACGTTTTAAAACATCCCGACAAGAGACCTCTAGTCTCCGACCATATACGAGCTGTTTACGGAATTACGAATGATAATGTAAACATTTTTTCACGCCCCTAAAGTTAGTAGATGTGTGAATATATGTACAATCGCTTCAGGCCTAATTTTAGGGTGTTCAACCCTCTCTCAATTTACGTATGTTACGCTCGACACTACATCTGTGAACCCATCCGGATATCTAAAAAGCATAATTAATTTCTGCTTTATATATCTTTAAAATCCTTTTCATTACTATCTTTTATGAACACTATTTCCTAAGGGTTTTGATTTTCAACTATTAATAGATATTTTGCAATATAATTTAATAAATTTGTTTAAATATCTACACAAAAAAATATTAACGTAGAATTTAAAAAAAGGAACTGCATACATATATTACTAATTACTAAATTTTTTTTCAATTTAAAAAAATGTTGAACGGTTTTGTTCTTAGTTTTGAAACATATGCAAATATTTCAATAATTCCACATATTTTACTCCGAGAAATTTCCAAGAATTTTCATGTTTTGAAATACATATCTAAAAGATTTTTGTAGTTATTCACAGTATTTTGTAATAAAACAATATATAAATTGATCATTGATTAATTTCATATGCTTAGTTTATATAATATATATATAACTTGGTCTGATATATATATTTTATGTATGCGATATATATGAGACACATATGAAATTTATACGGACTGTATATGGAGCATGTATGATAAATTGACGTGACACAAAGTATCGCATACAGGACATAAATGGAACTTATATGCGAACTATCTGTAATATATTGTATGCTATAATATATGATATTTAAAACACATTTTTCATGTGTTTTTTATTGACCATATATGGACATTATATATAAGTTCCATGTAGAGTCCATATAATAGGTTTAAGTCTTATATACGTTACATATACATGAACTATATATGCCATTTATAATGCATATATGCAAAATCTATGCTTAAATGTCAGATTAGGCAAATGCAATAAATCAGCTTTTAATTTTTTTTATCATTTTTATTACAAATAACTGAAATGTGTTTTTAAAACTATTACTTGTTTTCGGTATGGAATTCAAGTTTTCAGGAACAAAACACTTGAAATCAAAACATTTAATATTATTTTAAAATTGAGTGCCAAAACGCTAGAACCATTTTAGAAGTATAGACTTTTCAAATATAATAGTATACATTCTAATTTAATTTTAAATTAAAACACCAACTTTTGATAAATTATAGTGTAAACCACGAAAAAATGACAGAAAATAATGTTAACAAAAGTATAATATTAAATTAAACATACATACTTTATTGACAAACAATTATCTTAAAGAGCTTAATATGATATTTAAAAATGTTCTTTTAAATCCAGTTTAAATATACATACCAAAAAAAACCAGGAATCTTGATAGAAAACACGTAAAAAAATCCGATGTTTACGATATTGACAAACAAATGAATTAAGACAAAGATAAAATTTAAAGAAGCCGGTATCTCTTTAAAGCAAACACACAATAGATAAATCTCGAAAATTTGATATGATCAAAAAGATGAAACTTTTTAAAAGCGTAGCATTTGGGAGTTACAGCAGGTAGTTCAAACAGTGGAATGCACGTTTATTGTATCGTTCATTTGAACAAACGAAAACATTTGGCAGTCTATCCGTCCTACTTATTTCGCTTCTATTCCCCTTTACTCTACACCGAGATGTACCCAGAATTAAGCCACATCAAATCCGGATCGATTGGGTCTTTATTCTCGTTGCGTAATACCATTTCGGAAAGAAGAATGAAATAATAGAGAGCGACCTGTAACACCAGCGAATGTAGCGCTGCGGCGTGACAACGCATTGCAACCTCCGAAGCACAATAAGTGTCTGTAAATTGTGTGTATCTTCCTGCCAAACACGCTCGATTTACCGTGAAATCTGTGGGCGGATGACTCCCCTGTACCATTTCAAATGTGTATAATCGCGTATTCTATACTGTGAGAGCTGACTAACAGTCCGAAATTCACCTCAGACATTGTTCATTTTCAGTTTCATCGACCGAGTGTGTGATGGCCTTAGTTCATTTTAAACTTATTAGAGCAAAAGAACATTATGCTTTTTGTTGCGTTATTCTTTCGCGATATGCAGAACCGGAGAAATATAATCCAGACGCATTTCTAAAGCCGAATCAAACTCGAGAGGAAAATCAATTCCGTAATCACATTTTGATTGATTTTGTTGAAAAACCAGCTTTAACTGAATAAATACACTATGAATTCGCTTTTCGATTCTTGCCGTCCATTTTTGCATGTTACCGAAACCAGCTTTCGCGTTTTAATTGTTCACAACATCAGTTGTGGATTATTTCATTTGTTTTGTTTATTCTTAAATCAAAGTACACATTCGTATTATTTTAATTTGTGTCATATTTTATATTCAGCTATGAGGTGAAAGGCTGATATTTCAGTGTAATGTAAACTTGTATTAATTGTCATCCGGTGACATCTGTCGGTGTTTACTAATTATGTGATTTGTTGTGGAAAAAAATTATGGATACACAAAACAAACATGTTTTATTTCTTCAATTAAAACTAAAATTCATTTTTGAAGAGATAATATAATCTTTATTTATTCTTTTATATTAATAACACTATGTATAATATATACTATATCACCTATAAACTTACATCTATATATATAATATATATATAAATCATAAAATGGAACGTTTCAATAAATAAAAAAACAGAAAAAGACTCGAATGTTTTGCTTCGTCGGAATATAAACAATTATGTTTGAACAACTAATTTTTCATTTTTAACCTTTTTGTTGCTAGCAGAAAACGTAAGCTTATCCTTCTCATTTCTTTAAGTCTAGTAAGGAGTCACCGTGCATGATTGACGCCAGCAACGTACAGAAGAAAAAATCCCCTTTACAATTCTTATCTTAAGTAGAAACATTTGCTTGTAAAACAATACTTTTCAACCCATATGTTTCGACAGTCTAGGTGGTCCCTTAACGAGCTGGTCGGTTCAAATAGTTTGTTCTATAAAACAATAATAAAATAATTGTTCGCTATTTTCATTGTTCAGTTTGTAGTCTTGAAAGTGATTTCATTAAAAGCACAAAAACCACTGAGAAAGTATATTTTCATTTGCAGCAAAATTTTGCCTCGCCATCAACGATTTCACAATTGCATGATCGCGACATAATTCTGGCAAAGTGAAAAGACAATCAAACAATTTGGACTTATAAGTTGAAGCGCAAACTCTATAGGTTGTTCATTAAAAGCGCAACATTTTCGCGCTCCGACGGCGACAGTAAGGGTGATTTAATATTTTTCTTGTTATGAATGAAAGCTTGATAGTTTGTTCTGAAAACAGCGCCGAAGAATTACTGAAATCATATCTTAGCACAACCACCTGCAAGATCCGCGACTCGAACATTGGCATCGATATTCCGAATCTGACTTGCAATCACGATTCCAGTAAACTGTTCGTCTGGTATTATTCAATTTTATTATCTCAAACATAACTAGGCGAATGAGAAAATCATTGGGCAAAGTCGGACCCCTATTTATTTAGTATCATTTTCTATTTCCGCACGGAATTTGGTTCCAAGTCAGAAAGTCGAATTCCCCGAAAGAGAAAAACGTACTCGAGACGACTTTCTCAAGGCTCGTCAACTAGCCAATCGATCAATCAACATTGGTGACGTTTTCGGGCCAAAAAACGTAAATTGATTGGTCGTCACGTCCCGGAAAATGCGCGCCGGGCCAAACAAACAAACAAGAACATTGTTCGGATGAAGTGTATCCCGTTGAGTGAATGTAACCGTTTTGTTGCTGCTCCACCTCCAGACGAATCATTAATAAAGCTGCACATCAAGTTTACGCCACGGCCATCGCACAGTTGAACGCCTAGGCCGACAAATGACACGCGTTCTCCTCCTCGTTTATTTCTGTTTCCTTCGCTCACACATTCTCTTTCGACCTCTTCCTTTTTCAAGTCGGGCCGTTCTTTTGCTTGTAGTTCCCTCGGTGTGCCGAACTCATATTTTTAAGCTCGATTAACAACACTTTGAACGACCGACAAACACCTTGCGCGCACCCATGACATTATCGTTTGCAGGCGTAATTGACCGTCGAATGCCAACAAAAGACTTGACAGTTCATAATCGGTTCATTCAAACAATGCGGGGATATTTCATTCACACGATATAGCCCGCGGTCGAAAATAGAAAAGCGAAGAGAAAAAACCCAATCTTTGATTGCCGATGTTTTCCGCGGAAGGATTTCATTTCGAAAACAGCTAGCGCAATCAGAGCTCCGAAACTATTCGAATGACTGGGCGAACTGGTTGTTTTGTTAGAGCCGAACAAAAAAGATATCGACAGTCTGTGCTTCCTTTGGGAGGCTAACACTTTTTTTCTTTTTTGTGCGACAACACGCCCGTCGTTTCCGCTAATATGTCAGTGAAACATGACTGATCGGAATTGGGAGATGAATGAAAAGTTGTAAAACGCGCAGTGGCTAAAGTACACAGTCCATGATCGATGGAAAATTGCCGTGATGAAACTATTTACACCGGTCTTCGGTCGGACGGAAGCCCCTTAATTGAGTGATGACGAGTGGTATGCAAATGAGGTCCGAAATCGGTATCTTGTGCTTTCGACCGAAAGAAAAACATGCTCTGAAGTTTTCTGCGACAAATCAAATTTTCCTTTGACTTCAAACCCTTCGAAGATTTTCACTCGAGCGCAAAAATCTATGAAAGGAAATGTGTGGGATTTTTGCTCCCGAGACGCTCCAATGGGAGGGATAAAATTAGTAGCAATTTGTGAGGTCCGAAAGAGTAAGTATAATTGTGGGAGGAAACGACGGGCGAAGTGAAATGTGACGAGGATACGTAACTATTCACTTGTCAAATCAGTCAGTGCTCGTCTTAGTGATTTTGTGCTACGTCCTCTCACGTGTCATCTTCAACCAGGGTGGTATAGATCGCGGCGGACAAGCGACCGTTACCATACCGTCAGCCTACCAAAGCATCTTCGACATTCTCCATTTGACTCTATTCATCGCCGGTGAAACAGCTTAATATAATCCTATTTAAGGAGGTGCTGCCATTGTGCCGTGCAATGGAACGTGACCAAAATTATTTACTCGTTTATTAAAAGTCGGTCACAAAAACTCGGCATTCCATAATCACCCGTTTACGCGCTTTTCCGAACAAAGTGCGTCCACTGATTTTTCCCAAATGACGCAGTCAACAAAATTAAAACGTCTAACTCTGCTAAAGAGGGTTATCCCGTCACAAAGTAACAGGCTTCCATTACGCGCAGCCGCAGTTTCGGAGAAGTTAAGCACTAAGTTTCGGCCAAGCATTATGACTCACGGTTCGGAGACCACACGGGGTCAATACGAATTGCACGCGGATGTAATTTTAGGCTCTCATATTTAAGATGATATGAAATTGATATTTGGACAAAAAATGAAAGGTAACGAGTAAGCATTATGCACTGAAATGTTGAATTAATATTATAGAGAAAAACGTACGAAATTGTAAACTGATTATTAAACTTTTTACTATAAATCATAGACGAAAAACCTGTACAAATTACAATATGTAACGTAAAAATGATGTTTCATATCACACAAAGTATTTCTTTACAAAAATTAAAGTAGGACTGCAAAACTGTAATAAATTTAGAAAAAATACAAATTCATTTTAAAGATTGCAAATTAATCGTAAAAACTGCAATATATATCCTATAAAGAACGATTTCGTTGTTTTAACATCATAGTTACTATAACTTATTCGCTGAAACTATATATAATGTATATCATGAAACTAACACGCATTGAGTTTATCAGTATATAAATGCTTAATAAAGAGTACACAAATTTATTTTCTTTATCATCTACTGTCTTACCAACTTAGTATTTGAAAAAATATAATTTTCATTTATTCTCAATCAAAAAAAATTGGTCTTCTGCATAAGGAAACCGACACTTCAAAAAAAGTAATTTGTCAACGATAACTTTTCGAACGAAAACTCAAAAATTTCTTTTGAAACGATTTTCTTTTTACCCGTACGTATATCGAAGAACGTTTAAGAAATATCGTGCGGAGAATCAAAATTCTTTTCATAATGGATACCAAGTTGAAATTCTTTTGCACATGAAGACTATACATTTCTAGAGTATGTTTTTATATTGCATTTCTTCTGAAACGTAAGACATAAAGCGTCGTTTCAAAATCTCAAAGCAAGACAAATAAATTACTGTAATACAACACCGAAAAAAGTAGGTCGGAAATGACCCAGATTGGCATAAAGAAATTGTTTCTATGAAAAAACCGCATCGGCGCCGTTGATAAAAAATAATTCGTAAGTGTAAAAATGTTAATCACATCAACTAAGCTTTTCAAAATCTGTCGAAAAATGCATTTATTCGAAAATAAATCGTTTCCAAATCTTGATTTATTAAAGAACAAATTGGTGAGTTGAAAAATAATGATTCTGTGTGTGAGTGAAACGTTGACAGAAAATGCACGATTTTAACCCGATGATTAATATTTAATGATTTCACTTATCTTCTGCTTTTTATAATTATAAAACTGAATTCAAATGAGACGTCGAAGTAGAAGAGACAAGCGAGCTAGAAAACTCATCACGAGGGAGCAAGGGAGAACGCAGTCGCCCTGATGTTGATTTTGGCTGTTCGCCACTTTCTGGTTCAGTGGCAAGACGGATGGAAATATCGGTCGCTAAAATAATTCAACGAGGTACCACAACGCAGTCCAACGAAATTTCAGCATTTGGTGTAATATTTAAATAGATCTTCTTTGATAGGTCTTTATATTCAGGACCATAAATCTGATGAAAAATATATAATACAGATGTGTTGGTTTTAAAAATGATCACTAAACTATAAATTATGAGCCATTGTAAAAAGTCAGCTACATTATTAAAACCCATAAACGGAGACGTTGAATTAACAAAAGAGAAGGACAAATAATCATTACAGTGAAGAAGAGAAGGAGACAAGATGAAAAATGATGTTTCTAATTGATCGAACATAATGGTTTAAGCGCGTTATTGGTCGACAGATCCACAATTGACATAATTTATGCGACCAAAATCTGTGGTCTATTTGAAAACTATGAATTATCTTGCGATGAAAAGACTCGCGCGTCATTGTAAGTTACTCAACATAATTCGATTGTACGAATCTTTTGCACAGCGTGTCTCGAGTGGACGTAAAAGTAGCGGTGTATGTGTGTTCATGTGCGAGACGTGGATGGGTTAAAAAAGAAATTCCACTCGATCCACTTCGTCCTGTACGGCCACTCTAATGAATGAACGCCAAAAGAGTGACTCGGGCCTACTGGCCTTTTCACTCAATGGGATATGAAAGATTTACCCATGTGGTCATTTTTTCAACGAGACGGCGGGCATAATGCTCTTGTCTCGCGTGGCATTTCGCTGCGTCATTTTTGACACGCTTCTCCTGTATTTTCTATTTTTACTTTTTTTTCTGCTTCCTTCTCCTCGCGCGCGAGCGCAGCCGAGAAACGCACGAAGGCGAAGGTGTAGAAAAAGATATGACTTCTTAATTCATCGAGATACAAATAAGCATCATTTCGTCACCCAAATATTTATTTTGCGCATTTTTGATAGATGCTCGCCCAAACCGTTCGTCCAGCAATTCACCTCACCACAAATCCAACATTTATTTTATATCAAATTTATAGAGTTGGAGTGCGATATTTTTAGCTACCCGGCCGAGTATTTTTCGTTTCAGAAGAAAATGCTACCTCAACTTATTTGAAAGCGATCCTTTTTCAGGATCTCATTTTTTCAATTTTTCCTCCACCGACCGTGGGAATGGGATGCGCGAACATACGGTCGATGTGTCTATTTTGAAAATGTCTATTACGAAAGAACAGTGTATGAATTTTCAAAATAACAGTGATTTGGAAATCTGATTGAACTATTTTTGTTTGAAAAATAGTGTGAAAAACTATTTTTCTCACCATTTGATTAATTTTAAACGTGTGAGAAATTATGAAGATATTGTTACTTGGGCATGATGGTGGGACCTTTTTTATTTTTATTTTTTCGAGTGTGTTTAATTGAAACCTTCATTGTGCCACTTTATATTAGATCGACACAATAAAAATTACTTCTCAAAGTCTTCTCAAAGATGTGCAAGATGAGGAAGATGATGCTGCATTTTCCCATAATAACGACGTTCAGCGATGAATGAATCGAGTCATTTATAATACTATTAATCATGGTGTAAGTTACTCAGAAAACATCTCGAATGTGACTGAAAAATGATGAAAATATGAGTGACGTATCTAGAGGCATCCGCGCGGAGATGAATTCAGTAGTTTGAAACAAGTTAAATATTTGTGTATGAATTATTAAAACCATACATTTTCCCTTTCGATCAATATCCCACAAAAATTTTAACCGAAAACCTGTACAAAATATGTTATTTCATAATTACAGTCAACTTTCTCCTTGGCATCCATTTTACTATGTAAATAATCGAAAAAATTGATTTCGGATTGTATTATTTTTTCAGCAAACACCAAAATTGTCATCTCGTTGATTTATTTTCAAACACACTCCTGAGTTGTGAAATAAATGATCTACGTTTTGCGAATATGTTTTCTTTGAAGAAAAGTGTTTAATTTCCCTGTCGATCAATTGTTTCGTTCTTGCAGAAAGGATCTATTTGCTCAAAGATTGCGCACTAGCCGCTGTTTATTATTCCAGCGCGTGTTTATTTATTTAGATTGCATAATCGATTCACACGCATAATTTAACATGGTCATCAATGTTTTCAGCGTCTCTATTTTAGAGGAACAGTCATACCGAAGAAACAAACGTCGGTCGGCTCTTCAAAGATGGCAACCTGAGGCCCGATTTATTGGTTCCGCATCCCCATGACACACGAACCGCCCTCGAAGTTTCGCCCGAAAACTTGCCGGTAACATCCGTTTCCGGTCAGTGAAATTTGGTGTGTCAAAATACAGCAGGAGAATAGATGCTCGAACACACGCACATGTTAAACATTATTCTTCCCTCCCGATTTGGAATATATATCCATAACCGAGAGAAAAAAAGGAATCACGTGGAATGGGAAAACATAATTGTGGTTTCTTTGTATTAGAAAAACCGGAAAATCTGCACTGAAATAATAAACTTGGTGTTTGCGTTGTGCAGATATACTAATAAGAAAAAGGTAAATAGAATATTGTGTAAATATCAATAATAAACAGTGTTTAAAGATTCAGAAGCAGCAAGAAATGAAGAGGAATTATATTACTAAAGTGAGGCCATTTTGGAGCGCAATTTTGTGGCTGTTTCCCGGAAAAATAAAGTCACGTGTCACGGTAGAACAGTGATGACATTTGAATTTGTGCCATAATGGTATCATAAAGACATTTTTATAAAGATCCGATGATTCGTGGGTCAAAAATTGAGACGTCTACTAGCACGAATGAGAATTATAGAAGCTTTTCCTTTGTCGGACTTGAGTTACAATTTCTCAGAGGCAAACGCGAGAAGCCGAAAAGTTGAAAATTCGGTGAAGGGATTAAAAGAACAATGAGATTGAGTTTTGAGCGCTGTGTGTCCAGCCGTGGATGGCCACCCGCAGCGTTCGTTTAAAAGATTATCCAGGAAGGTGTCATCGTGTCAAAACATGAGTGCAGGAAAAAATAGCTTGACTTTCAGACCAGCCGAACAGACTGCGATGGTTCACATGTCTCTCGTCTGTCCGGTAATGATGATTCCAAAAGTCTGATCATCAACGTTCGTTTGTTTTTTATGCTGGTCGGCAAATGATTTTCCAAATTGATACATCAATACAATTGCAAGTGTAATATTGTGTGGTATAATATCTATATTCCATAGTTCATATATATGTATACATATATATTTTTACTTTAAATATGTTCCAAAATATACTATTAATTATATTTATTGTTAACAAAGATAGAAATAAAATTGAAATATTATAAAATATTTTAATTTTACATATTGTAATTCTGAAATTTTGATACGACTGAAAAATAAAGTTTCATATACAATTACACTTATCTTATTTACATATATTCATAATTTTCTAAACATATGGACTTTACTACGTATGTATGTTTTTACATGATACGTAATGAATAAAATTGTGCAATTTTTTTTTTATAAAATGAGCACAACAAACGCTATGGAAAAACATAGGAGAAATTATACAATGAGTCAATTTATAAAAACATGTTTCATTTTTAGTAGAGAATATACAATTCTAATAAAAAAATAATGAATATCTATTGATTAAATAAAATAATAAAATGTATAACATAAAATAATTCAATTTGCTAATTTTGAAAATATATGAAGTCTAATTTGGTATTCGTGCTTAAGAATCAAAAGAATTTTTTTTTCTTATTTTAATACAAAATATCAAAAATCCAGCAATTTAATTTCT
>JABFQD010005474.1:0-10675 GCA_022817045.1 Psix sp. ZL-2020
AGAACCATCATAATGGATTCATTATGTGTTCATAATTTCATTGTAAAAATAATGAAGTCATTTTAAAATATATCTCAAACCATCTTTGTTTATTCGAAATATATTTTTGAAAAAATGACTACAATCAATTTTTGGGTGAAATTTGTAACATATAATACAATTTACAAATATTGATATAGTGATAGTTAAGTATATTGGAAAAATACTGGATATTACAGACGTAATCCATAATTAAGTATTTGCTTTTTCTCATAAATACTTTTAAAAATACCAATAAACCTTCTTTTTTAATTATTTCAAGCTACTATTTTTCCATTTTTGATGGCAAGACCTTACAATTATGGGAATTTTTTATTGGAATTCATAATAAAAATAACTTTATCAAATAACCGTAATTGATATAAAAAAAATTTAAAAATGATAAGGTTTCTAATGAAAACAAGTCTTTGCCTTGCAACGGTATAGATTCTGATATTCATAATCCATCATTCGTCCAAATTTGTTCGCTAAAAAACAAATAACTTTTTATAAATTACCGGTAAAAATTATTTACATTCTTTAATGACATTGTTCATCTCTACATTTAAAACCTGTATACACATATATAATATTCCACCATATATGAAAAACTTCCACACGATAGCAATAAGTAAAAAACTGAAAGCTTTAAATTATCATCATTGCGAAAATTGAACGAATTCGAAAAAACAAATTTGTTTTTGCTTACAGATAATCTGTCGACGCAGCATCTTGCCAAAAGTCGTTGCACATTCAAGCAAAAATGCATCGATGCAACAGACAGGATTACACGGTGATGCACCACATTTTCGCGCGAAAAATTCATGGTCGTCGCGCGATAACCACGCGTCCGCGACAGATTTATGGAGATCTTGCACGCGCGCGTTACGAGTTAGACTCTTGGACGCCGAAGATTAAATCGCCGGGCTGCGAATAGGCTTCCTGATTTATTACCAGTCACTTCATATGTTCAATGTTTCTTTGCAATTTATTCGTACACTTTTGACATGAATGTGAAATTTATCTATTCCGTGCTCATAGTAAAAACTCATTTGGAAAATTAATCAAAAACCTATAGGCGTGCTGTTAGTTTATAAACTCGATATTCAAAGGTGATTAATTTTCTAACATCAATTTCTACATAAATTCACCACTACTTCTATTAATTGAGAATAAAAAGAGAAATGTTGCATTTTTTAATTGATGTTAACAACTTCCGAAATCCAATAGTTTTCCATATAAAGTTCCATAAACTACGAAGTGAGCCATGTGTTACTGACCAGAGAAAAAACTGCAGGTCACCTCGTATGACTAATAATCAATAAAACGTGGTGCCATTTGATCCGACAATTTAAATCACATCATCGCTATTCACTACAAGTTACTTTTATCTCGCAGTATGAAATGTGCGTGTGCACTGTCAAATGAATATATAAACGAAATAGTACATTAATTTGTTATTTTTTAGTTTTGTTGATCGAAAAAGTAATTAAATACGCAATGCAAATTTTCAACGTATAAAAATGAAAAAATTTATTTCCTGTATGAAGTAATATTACTAACCGAAAAAAGATTATAAAATAAAAGTATTTTAGTCAGTATCGAAGTTATAATTAAATTCTAAATAAAAAATTAATTACTACCTTACGATTTAAGAATATTGAATTAAATAAATTAACTTTCTGCTATAACATGATTTATCATTTATGCGACTCGTAAGAAAACTGAATTTGTCCTTTTTCAAATTAACTTAATGTTTATGTACACAATTTTATTACTTTATCTGTTTCATTTTTCTGTCCTGAACATTATCAATTGTAAATATTTCACTGGAGACATTATTACGAAATTCGCCAAGATGTTGGTGTCAAGGTGATGAAAAAATGTCGACAATTTTATACGAATTATAAGACTTTTCGTTCATTTATCACGAGTGATTTGGCATGAAGCACAGAAATGTCATTGTAATACCGTAGAGCTTACATTTCATCTATTTTGATCGCATTGCTCGCACACAACCTCCAGCTGATGATTGATATTGTCACGTATTTTTGTATTATTATTTTTAAGAGAAAAATCACTTAGAAACTTGACTGTAGCTATCAATTATTTATTTGACGACGAATTGTTTTCAACTAGCTTTCACCTTGAAACATCCAGCATTGATGAATCATGTGATTGATCTTATTCGATATTATTCTTCGTTTAGCTCAGATGCAAATTAATGCATAATTCAATGTGACTTGTCATTTATCTGATCAAATGACAAACGATTGGTTTCTTAAAAAACGTCGTTCGGAAGTTGAATCGCCTTTTTCGCATCTTCGTAATACTCTTTTTAAGATAACTAGTTGAAATTAGAATGAAATCGAATATGTCGTACAAAATTCGAGAACAAAAAAAGAAGCTAAAAATGCCCTAGTTTCGGGTTTGATAAGCAAAATAAAGATAAAATGAAAATGTTGTATTCGCAAATATCATAACTATAATCTGCTTTCAGCGAAACATTGTCGAAAATGTATGATTTTTGAAAATTAATAGAAGATACAACACTTTTAGGTTATATTTTACTTTGATTTTAAATTTTATATAGATTATAAAAGATCCCAATTAATAATCAATTAATATGAAGCATAATTTGATTTTAAACATAATAATCGTATTAGCAATCATTGATTGAAATGTTAGTACTGTTTAACTATAAATAATTTGATCGTCTCTTTGATCCATTTGTGCTTCATTTTCACGAACGTAAAATGTTGGAACAAATAAAACTCACTCAGAAATACAAAATTTAATTAAATTCCTCTCAGTATGTTTAAGGTTAAACGCCGTGAGAGCTGATCGATACAAATTTGAATCTTTAATCATAATTTTAAACTATTAATTCAATCCATGTTTTGATATTAAATAATAACTAATTAAATGACACTATTACAAAAATTAACAAAAATAAATTTTGAGTTCATATAAATATCACATATACAATCTTTAAATAATCAAACAATTTCATTCATTAAAAAATTATATCTTTGTAAACATTCTTTTGCGTATTAATGAAAGTGCTTATACATCAAAATTAAATTGAATTCTTATGTTTCGAAAAGTTACAAATTGCCCATTTCATACCAATTTCACACAAAACTAACTTACAGGAAGATGATTAAGTTAGAGACTTTCTTTATATTTTTTATACTATTAACTTTTCATGCTAATCCTCTAAGTTTATAACTGCATAATCTCAGTTTAGAGATAGTAAAATTCTAGGACACATTTCACATGTTAAGACATTCTTACTTTGCTTTGATTCGACATTTTCGACCTTACACGAATCTTCTTAAAAGCGTCGATACATAGCTAGTAAAATAATTCCAATTTTTCAAATGATCTCTTTTAAGCAAAAAAAATCAATTTTCTTCTACAACATTGCTACGAATGTCAAAATTCAAATTTTGAAGCAATCGATATTTACAAGCAAACTGTGGGAACATGTTTAACAAAACTTTTTTGCCTGCTTTGAGCAAACACATAGACGTAGTTTGACTGTAATATTACGTGAATCAGACAACTGCAGGAAGTTTGGCTCGTTATCCACTTTGTCAGAATTTCCGAGTTCGTTCTCCGTCACCCGGTGAGAAAATCGAAGCTATATATATATAATTTCGTAAATTCAGTTTTTTTTCACGATTCCTAAATAACCACGTGCCTATGAACTCATTTGTACTCCCCTCCACCCGCCTCGGCAAATAAGCAATAATTAAACCAGTGGCAACGTAAGAAATTCTTCGAATTGAGGCGAAACTTCGCAAAGCGTGAAAAGTCGAATATAATTCGGAGAATAAGACGCGCATTACAGTCGAAATTCAAATTCCCAATCGACCCGCGTTTTTAACCGCGTCTCACTTCTGAGGTACTTTGCGAAGAATTAAGCGCGAACAATGGCCGGAATACGAAAGTTGAAATGCGCAGTTTTGAAAGTAAAATAACATGATTATTTTTTGTTTAAACATGGTTCTCGAATTGAACGAATTTAAAATGAAAAACGCGTGGCGGTAAATAGTTTGGGCAGCAGAGAACGCGAATGTTCAATTATTTACTTGGCATTTTGTCGGTACAGAAAATTTACTGCCTTTTGGCTTTATTAATATTTCTCTAAAGGAGATTTTCCCGTCCGCGTCGCTAGTGCAAAATTGTTAATCTCGAAAACGTCAGGCAAACGCGGAAACAAGTGCACGGAGAATAATCGGTCGATTTCGTAATCCCGGCGAAAACTGGAATACGCGTTTGCCAAACAAGATCCGGCGCAGAGGTTGCTCGTTATTAGCGATGCATGGCCGAACCCAAATTTCGCGGTGTATTCTAAGACATCTGTATAGAATTCCAGTGCGATCGCGGCTACACCGGAAATGCGGACGCTGCTGCCGCCTGACTGTCTATTCGCTTAACTGTATATATATTCGACGACTCTCTGATTCAATGCTTTTTCATAATCACTACTGACTTCGAAACAGTTGTTCCACTTTTTTATGACAATTTTTGACAACAGCAAAATTTTCACTACTAAAAACATTGCTTCTTACAAAATTATAAGATTTTAATGTATAAATAATTATATATTAACAACGTATTACAATTGAAATTGTTATATAAATGATTTTTTACATATTACAAATTTTGGAAAAAATGAAACAATAAATTTACAAAATATAATCATATATTAGTGTGACTCGGATATCGAAAAGTAAAACATTTTTTTGAAAAAAAACATTCTGCACGCATAAAAATATATTACAAATTTGTTCATTTAATTCAATCTAAATTTCTTTTAGTGGATTTATATAGTTATTTTACTCGAGATACTTTTTTTAATAAATGCTGAAACGTTTGTAAAAGTAATGGAACAATAAGATGGAAAAATGGACTGTTGATGTAAGGAAAGTACTCCTTTGAACTGCACTTCTCGATTTGTCATAAAGAATTGATTCACTCAACTGACTATCTTTGCGCGATGTCGTTAACCTCGCATAAATATTAGAACGACTGTAATCATAGATTCCACGCAGTGTATTCGATTTCAAATATTCGATAACACTTGACTTCGTTGTGATCATGGGATAATCGTTTTCCAAACTTTTCACATTTATACTTCTCGTTTTCTCTTAAAAAGAAATACAGGTCATGGTGTAGTGTGCAATATCATATACAATATGTTCTAAATTGTAACGTTTTGATATATCACAAAATCAAATGAAAAATGGTATGTTTCAAAAAACGGTTCTTGGAATATTTACACTGAAAAAAATCAAATTTGTAAATAAGATTATATTAGGATTTCAAAATGGACACCAAAATAGCGTTGCATTTGTAACAAAACTAGAGCAAAGGACATTTTGCTGGTGCATAATCTTTGTTCAATTTATCGCTCAGAACTTGATCGACGACTACACTTTATTTCTACGTATCAAATAATTTCAAGTAAAAATCTTTTTATGGCGCTGCAGTTACGATGAATTATAATACAAATTCAAAAAGACGCAATTCACAAACACATTATTCTGCATTATTTAATTTTATGCTGCAAAGTTCTGATAATACTTTCAACTTGAGCTACTTATTTTTTCATACTTTCATGGTGACTTATAAACTTTTGATGAATGATAAAATTATATTTACTTGCGAGACAATAAAGACTTGTTTTGCTCAATCAAAATTTACGCAACATCGGAATTCATTACTAATACTAAACATTAATAAATATATTTGAACAAAACTTTTCATCATCAGAATCCAGAAACATAAAAACGCTCGCTAATCTAACTAAACTTTTTTTCTCGACTAGAAGTGAACTTTCCAACCTGACATAAGTTATCCACCATTATTCGTAGATTCGGCGAACAAATAAAATTCAAGTAGAAAAATAATAAAACTACCGACTCTGAGACAGACCAAAATAGTCCGCATTTCTTGTGTTGTTCTGTTTCGCTCAAGCTACGTAGTATTTCACGTTACAGAACTTTTGATTGTAAATTTAAATTAACCGCGTGAAATGTAACGAAAACGCCGCTCACGTTTTCATGCTTCATATACGTAACAAAAAACTTGTAGAAATATTGTCCAATCGAATCAACGGCCTTGCATCGTAATTCAGCGAGCGAATCTTCGAGCGCGGAATGTATACGAGTTAGATATTATTTGAAAAATGGGTGCGCGAAATTGAGAACAAAGGCAAGAAAAGCGAAGGTGTTTAGCATTTGAGAAGCAAAACGAGTGTCACAATGGGGAAGTAGCGAGCGAGCTAGCCAGACAGTCAGTGAGCTAGCAAGCATAACACTTTGCGCCCGTGGGGCTTCCCGCCCCCCGATCGACCCACTTACAACTCGTTTGTTTTCCTTATCCAGCTTTCCTGCCTTTTGCAGTAGATTCCAATGCATGCATCGCTTTCGGCGCCTCTCGAGAAACGCGTCTTTAAAAAAAAGTAGCACATAAAAAGATACCCAAGCAACTTTATGCGTATAGATATGAATATAGTATATCACTGGCAATGAAAAAAATAGGCGAAGTATAAGTATAAGATAAAGTGGAAATACAAGTAGTCAATCGCATTTCTAAAAGTTACTGTCATTACGAGACTTTGAGTTTGTGGAATAAATTAAATAAGATATGAATAAATAATAAGAGCATTTGAAATTTTAGAATGTTGCATATAATTGCTGGTCAATAAGCTACTAAATAAGAAGACGTAACTATAATGAAATACAAGGTGGAGTAAGTTTTAATGAAGATTAGTTAGTATTTTTATACTGAAAATGTAACATTTTCAGGCTAATTTTTACGACGACTATTGTATATTTTTTCATTGCCGTTTAACATAATTTTTTAATCTAGTTGTAAATGTATAATAATGTGTATATTTGTCACGTTTATATTGTATGATAATAAAGTGTAAACAGTAAGATATTGTCAATTTCGCAATCATTATTTCATATCGAAGATCGTTTGATTAAATAAATAAATTCATTTTTGATATATAAAATTGTATATAAATCTTGTGCAGAATAAATAAAAACTCTAGTTGGAAAAAATCATACAACTACGAAGAAATGTAATATTAAAAGACTCAATTTTGTGGCTAATTTTAATATTAAACATCTTCTTTACGACGCTCTTCAAGTCATTTAAATTCTTTTCGAAATATGCACGACTTAGGGAATCTACGAACTAATTTTTGTCAAGTTGTGCCACATTATAACCGTAAACTTTGCATTTTTTTGGAGAGAAACGAAGCAGAAGTGGGAAAAATGTTACATCTTTTAACAAAGTCAAGACACCTGTTTTTTAGCAAAAGTTGAATACAATTAGACCTTCGATTTAAAGCGCGCCATACTAAAGACTTATTCAAAATTGAACCATAAGTTATTTTCCCTGCAGACGTATCTGCGCTTTGTCGCGCCAACAATCGAACCTCAAATTCAAACTTCGCAAAAACTGACACGATTTATAAAGTGGTGCCATCTTCCTTAAAAGTAGAAATTGTCACTGTTTTCAACTTTTGCGTTCTTTCTTAGTCGGGTGCATTTATCTGCGTTAATTCATGTGTTAACAGTCCTCTTTTGTTTAGAATGAAAATAAAGAAAATCGATCGCGGTCATATTTCCCTCGAACTCGGTTCTTCTTCCGTACTTTTGTCTTTTTTCACTAATATTCGATGTCAAGTGCATACGAGAGGAAAGTGCCAGATCTTTGTAGATACCAAATGTCTTCTATTAAGATAGAGACAAAAAGAAAAAAAGAATCTAAATGACATCAGTCTATATAGATTTTGAAAAAAACCGTGGAAGGTCACATATTTATGAAGAATTAATTGTGAAGAAAAGACAGAAAATAGGTCAACAGGAGCAAAATAGCACAGCTATAACATAAAGAAAAATTATATTGATATATTGTTTCGCATTTTCAAAAAGAAACAAAAACGAGAGTATTATAAAAAAGAATGATCTTTATTGTTGATTTAAAACAAAAATAAGAATTATGAAGTTTTCAAAGTAAATGTCTCTGATAGAAAAAAAGATAGACGAAATCAAAGATGATTTAAACGAAACAAGTAAATATTTGTTTTTCTTATCATATACTCGCAGGTAACATAATTGTAGGAGCGAAAATAAATAATTGATAAGAAGTAGTTTAAAGATACTTAAACCGACTAAAAGTTGTTGTGACGTCACATGATAACATTGATTCAATGTCGCCTTCAAATACCTATATTCAAATGAATTTAATTGACATTTATGTATCGTTCAATAAACGTTAGATTAGAATCAAAATTTAACTTCGTATCAGTGAAATCAAGTAAAAGCTAACTTCGTTTAAAAATCTATAATTTATGTATAAACAATAAACTTTGTTATTTATATATATAATGTGTTATATACTATATTATTTTATATAATTTAAACTGTATTAAGCTTTCGTAAATCAAATCGATGATATTTCAACAAATGTTTGTCTCTATTAATTTAATTAAAATATTAAACAAATTTGTTTTGAGCCAAAATATTTCTTCCGATGAAATATAAATTAACAATAAATGGACATGCAATCGTTTAATCTAAGTACATTATTGCGATTCCGTCAGCACATTTTCCACTTTAATAATCAGCGTCAAAAAAGAGAAGTTATGGTTTACAATGACACACTGACATTAAAAAAAGAAAAGCGGTAATAAATCGGTTGATGAAATAGCAAAACCAACTGGTTTGGCATGTTGCTGTAAAATAAAATTCACTGCCCAATTTCACGATGGCGTCTGCGATTGGCGTCGTTCAACATCGATATCAGTCGCAATCTAATTTTTAATGGAACAAAGTTTCACGTCTCATTGCCAACCGTACTTGAAAGATTAATAGCTCATGTCATGAAATTCATTATATCATGAAAATACGGTGACCATCGGCTCAGGATTGTCCCGATACTTCGGACGTTCCATGCATTCCCTTTTTATGGGTCGAACTTGCTCGTTCATCCGCGAATATTTCTTGACAAATCAATTCGCGGACATAAATAATTCAGAAGCAAAACCATCGCAAACAATTTGACTAGCAAAGTTCGTCGAGATGCTATCAAGCGGCTTAATAAAATCTCGAGATTACGTTGTAATTAGGGGGATTACAAATAAAACGGGTCTGGGCAAAAAAAGGGAGCCTTCAATTATTCAGCGATTCACGAATTTTTGCCCTGATAATTTCAAACAGGATTAACCTCTTCTGATACTGAATTGCAGCTTGCAATAATTCGCGCTTAAGAATGACCCCGACCGAGATAAGACCGAGGGCAAAATGCAACTTTTTTGTGCGAAAAACCGCACCGATCAATTAGTCTTTAAAACAACAAATAAATGATAAATCGAGTAACATAAGAAAACCAAAAATGTTGTATCGACTTTTTACGTTACGATAACAGCGGATATCAATTAACGAACCAAGAACTGCAATAAAAGCGAATTGAATTGAATATTTATTTATATGTCAGCAAAACAATAACGGAATAAAAATATAATGCAAACTTATATTCTCAATTAGTCAGCGTAGATGTTTTGTATATAGAGATATTCAAGAATTACACTTCGCCTATACTTCCGCAATAAATATCACAAATAAAACCAATTAATACAGTTTGAGCGATCAATTATTCCGCGGAAAGTCTCTTCTATCATGTTTTACCAACGACTATGCACCGGCGAAACAATTGGATGTATCGTGTAAAGCCACGTTGCAGTTACAATAGACTTTGAAGAATCAATCAATCAGACCGGAGTCAATTTATAGTAATTGCCTAGGAATCTGTACCAGGATCTATTTTTTATCAAATTATTCAGTAGATCCAACCATAACTAAGCTGCTAGTTGAAATTCAAATTTTCGACTGACGTTTAAGGTTAAATCGGCAAACGAGATATAAAGGGTTAATTTAAGTTAATAGAAATTTGTTAGAGCAAAAATGACGAGGTAACTTACTCGGTTTGATTATTCTCAAAAGTGAGAGTTCCCTCAGTGTGCATGTACTGTTTGCCTGGTTTTGCTGTCCCTTCAATCGTTCGATACGGAACCACAACGCGACCTCGAGCACCACTATATCTAATCACACGCAGTGGGTATTGTCCAACGCTTTCCACTAACTCCACATCTCGCTCAGGGAATCCAAAAATCCCGCTGTGATCATCGTCCAGAATCATCACGGTGGCCAAACTAGGCGATGCAAGCATGGCTGGTTGCGAGCAATTCTTCAAACTGAAAAATGACAAATTTATTATGAATATATTAATATTCTGTATATATCTGGAACTATGTCTATGTATATCATCTATATTATCTCTTAGGACGAAAGAAGAATTTACAAAATGTATGGGAAAATTCACTATGAAAAACTGTAAGTGCAAATTGGAGATTTTTTTTTAATTTCAATTGATATTTATTTCATATTTCATTTTCTGACTTTTTGTGAAATCACATGAAACATGGTTGCATGTTTGATATTTATTAAAGTCAGTATATTTATTCATATGTTTGTTATGTCAATAGCTAGTATTTTATAATAAATAAAAATAGTTTATAATTAGCGTGTAGTTTTCATACAAGATATAAATATATTTAAATCAAATAAAA
>JABFQD010005475.1:0-10672 GCA_022817045.1 Psix sp. ZL-2020
TATCATATTTATTTTTAATTGTTTCCTTTTTTTGTAATTTATCAGCGTAATTTTGTTTTGTTTTATTTGTTGTAATTAATTTTAAACTCGTATTTTTATTCTTATTTTGAATGAAAATATGGTTGGAAAATGAATTTTGGAAAATATTAATCACAAAATAAAATTTTACACTGAGAAAAATACAAAAATACTAATAGAAATAATTATGTTTAAAGTAAAATTTGAATTTGAATTTTAGATTCATTAATAGATAGTCGGGTATGTTCTTCAATAATTGAAAAATCGAAATAAGATTTTGGTTATTCAACATTTTTTATTTCTTCTTTTTTATTATTTTTAATAATACTACATTAATATTTAAACTAAATTCTCAAAATAAAAAATACAAATTTGTAGATTATGTTACACCATTGTGATATTACATTTTACAGTTGTAGAAATAGTTTACCAAAAAATATCAAATTTGTAAATTCATTTCATCTTTACAAATCAACAAAAAATATATAAAATACAACAACGCTGAACTGTTGTTTTATTGATTTTTATAGTAACAATAAATATTTAGTAATTTAATTTCAATTGAAATTGAATATTTAGTTAACTTAATTAAAAAAAATAAAATTAAAAAATTGACCAGTAATTCGTTTAAAATCTAAGAATTAATATATTTTTTATGCAAGTCTTTAAGGGATTTTGAAAAATTTGGTCTTGAATTAAAAGCCTATCAAACACAGTATTTCAAGATTTATTTAAAATTTAAGGCATATATTTTTATGATTGGAATGTTATCGCGTGCATTTTTTCGAATTTTAATACTATTTTTAATGAATATAATTAATTAGCTAATTTGATTAATGTAATTTTAATATCAATTTTTGAAATTATCAATTATTAAATATAATGTGAAGGTTAGAAGAGCGCTGCCAGTGTAAGCATGCGCGGAAACTCTTTGAAAATGGCATTGACTTAGTGATACGTGTTACATATATATTTTATACATAATATAATTTGCAAAAAAAATAAATAAATTTGCAAAAATTGTTTTATTTATATGGTAATAATTTGTTTTTCTAAATTTCAAACTAGATATTGAGATTTTAACTAGGCAATTTTAAAAAAATAAAGTTTATTTGAGTGAACATTGTACAATATATTGGTGAAAGACAGATAATAATATAAGTTTATATATAGCATAAATGTGCATTTTCATTAAATTTAAATAATGTTTGAAATCAAATATGTCAGTTTGAACTTCAAACTAATTGCTACATATGTCACGTGTTTGAAGCATACTTTAAGTGTCGTCTTAGAACTTACGTCAAGTTCAGTCGTAATAAGAAACGATTTAAATCTTAGCTTAACTAAAAATATCATAGAAATCGATGAAATTCCATCGTATATTTCACTATATAATAAAAGATTTGTTATAAAAATATCTATTTCCGATAAAAACAATTATATGATACATTAAACAAATTTGCATAACACATAATAAGAAAATGATTCATTCTACATTATATTCCTTTATTGATTCCGAAGTTAGCTGTTTACAATACGACGATTCGAAAAGTACATTTCCAAGCTGCGTGGAAAAGTACTTTGTTCACGCTGTTTGGAAAAGTAATTTTCTCAGGCTGTGTGGAAAAGTACTTTGCTCATGCTCTGTGGAAAATTATTTTGTTCACGTTGTGTGAAAAAGTACTTAGTTCACGCTATGTGGAAATGTAATTTGCTTGCACTGTGTAGAAAAGTAATTTTCTCAGGTTGCGTGGAAAAGAACTTTACTCACGCTGTGTGAAAAAGTACTTTCCATACTAGTTATTGAAAATGGTTACTTATATTTATATATATACTTATATATATGGTCACCGTTTTACTTCTAACTCACTTATTACATCTTATTACAAAAAATAGCACTTGTGTAACAATGAGAGCTTCTAACTAACGAAACTAACGAAAATTTTCCACACTTGTTCTACAATATAATATGAATTACAGCTGAAATAAAAAATATGAAAATTGGAAAACAGAATTTTTCCTTAACCAAATATAATTTAGCTACACACAAAATGGCCTACTTCACATGCTCGACCGCAATCGAAGGATAAAATCGCGGCCAGAGCGTTTTCAATTATCAAAAGAGAAATTCGACATTCTGATAACGTGTGAAGAACGAGTCTACGACCAGGTAATAGAATGTATGGAATCTCGGACACCGGAGGATAATCAGCCAGCTCATTTAATCAACATTGATATCCAAGATAATCACGAGGAAGCCACGGTTGGCTCTTTCCTCATCTGCGAGATGGTCACAGTGGTAATAATTTGATAAAGATTTGTTTCTATATTGGAATCAGTACTCGATGCTTTTGGAGAAAATAAAAAAAATGTGTTTTTGCAGTTGGCCAATAGCGACGACTTGGATAACGACATAGACGAATTGCTGCACGAGTTCGAATCAAAGTTCGCGCGGAAGATGCTCCACACGGTGTTATTTTACTGAAACTGTGACTTGAGGACAGACTATTATACATAGACCGACGAATAATTGAATTTATCGAATAATTCAATCAAACTGAACGACTCAAGCGTGAAACGTTTGTCATCATAACTTTGTATGTTCACGCGAAAAGCATGATGACAAATCCCAGCACTTGAACGTTTTGTGTTGATCGTAAATTGTAAAATTCAGCGAATTGGAGGTGTGTCTTTTGCGCCCTCTGTTAGGATAGTTAATTCGGAAGACGGGTTTAATGAAATATAAAGGATCAACTATTTTATTTGCATGAAACGAGTTTACAGAGTGACAAATAAATGCAAAATCATCGGCGCACTATGTACATATCGAGTTGCGGCTTCAGTGTATGTCCAGGTGGCGGTACAGTCGTCTCAGTTTTTCGTGTTTTTTCTTGTTCGCGTGTTTGTTGTATTTCTTCCACGGTTTGTCGCCGACTTCTCCGCTGAAAGCAGAAAAAATTGGTTAAAAGCTGCAGAGAGGCGCCGCCAGATGGCGCTGAGCTCGTGACGCCACCTGGGTCTTTTCCTTTCAATTAATTTTAATTAATAATAATACAAGTGTCTGTGTGAACTTCGATTACCTGGGTCTCGCCGCAATAGCGCCGCCTTTACCCTTGATGTGGAAGCCAGGGCCTCGGCTGAAGAACGCGCGGTCAACCTCGGCCCCGTCGGCTTCCCCTTTGCCTTTTGTCGCTCTCACTGTTGCAGGTGGCACGTGACGTGGCGGCGCGCGACATCTTTCGGGGAACTTCTGGTACGACTCCTGGGACACGCCAGGTGGCGCCACGCAGTAGAGTAAGCGGCCATTGACGAAGTCCTTGAGTAGGTAGCGCGACGCCCTAGGATTGTCAGGCTGGCCATTAGCGGTCATGTAGCCGCGGTTGTCTGCAAAAGCCAACAATCAAAATGATCACACTCGAAACTTACCAGAGCGCCATCTACACGTTATAAGTTTCGGACCTGGCTTTGAACCCTTAAGTGGATTGTAAATGAGTTTGGCGTCATTGTTCTGCAATACCGACTGAGGACTGAGGTGTCTTTGGTTGTGGCAATGGCCGATGCATGGCTTTGGTTATTATCCTATCTTTGGTTATTGTGTAGGATACGATTCTCACATATATTACCCCCTCACACGGCGGAAACGAGCGTTTCTGATTCACCCCACTCGTCCTATTAAAGTCGCTGGAAACTCGATAATGGTCCAGTTGACTTGTAGTTGAGAGCAATTAATAGTTGCCAGCTAAATTTTTTTATGTAGCCACGCCCCCTGAAGTTTGCTCTCATCACTATCATTCAGACTTTAACCAATCACGAATCTCATTAAACGTCACTTTAAGACCATGTCCGCGGCTCAAAATTTTACTTCTAGATAGATCAGGCAAATCAATTTGGACTCTGCCGCAAGGGCGCTACTCGCGTGAAACATGATCTTATTTGCATGATCTCACGTTCCTCACTCTTACTAACGTGTTAATAAACAAAATCCACCTCTCATTTCATATTATCCCAAAATATTCAGATATCGAAAGACGAGCATTTTGTGCCTCTTCGGTAAGCGCATATTGACTGTTAACTGTTCCATTGATATAATACTTTATATATTTTACATATCTATATATATACATATATATATATACACTCAAAATGGTGCGTATATGGTGATTTGATCATGCTTGTTTACCCCCCACCCCTGCCTCTTTCACCAATGCATTCACATGATTTTGATCGAATGCCCCCTATGCCTGAAATTATATCTGTGTGACTAGCGGTATTGCAGAAACGATCCAAAATTCGACAAATCAGCCCAAAATTATGATCTATGACCTGAAAGTGATTGCGCATAATCACTGTCCAAATTTGAATTTGACATTAAACATTCTAAATTTTGATTTTCATATCCAATCTCTAAAACGAACTGTACATTATTTTCATAGATGGCGCCACTAAGCATTAATATTTAACAAACTAACACCGAAGCGCCATCTGTGCTTTGAACAAATTATTTCATTATACTTTAAATTTATCGCACTGCTTTATTTGAATATTGATTGCAGAGAAGGAAAATTTCTGTTTTTCATTTCCTTTTCTATGATATCTCAAAAATAATCCATTTTATTTTCTTCAATAGATTACTTCGTTTCCAACATGAAAACTTGACTTCAGCAAAACAATGTTTGGTTCAAATAAAGAATTCGATTTAGTTAGGTTAATGAAGATTTGAAATACCATCCTATCAGGTACCTACACGCATAAGAATTCAGGATCTCGTCCGAGTACGGAGGTCTGTTCGGGTCCTCGCTATCTCCAGGTGGAGGCAACAATATCCCGTACTTGTCTTCGATCACGTGTCTAGGAATCAAAGTACCCAACATGTTCATCGGAGGAACGTGATCTTTCAGCTGGTCAATTGGTAAGATGCCGTTCAGGATCATTTCCGACTTGGTCGAGATGAACGAAGGCATCACCAGACCGGGGCAATCGCAGAGCATAAGGTCTTTGTTCAAAAACAGGGTCTGGAAATGTTTGGTTTTACCCGGTGTTGCTGAGACGGAAACTTTTTTGCTCATCATCAACGCGTTTATCGTCGAACTCTTCCCCACGTTCGGGTACCCGACCAGTCCAATAGTTGTAACGCCCTCTGTGTAAGTTTGGCACTTGTATATCGAACTAAATAACTCAACCAATTCATCTCTGGTTAATATCTCCGGCGAGTTTACAAGTCTCGCTGCTGCAGCGCCATCTTCAGAATTCACAGTATACTTAGCTTCGGCAGTTGCGCCATCTTTGTTGGAATCAGCAGTTTGTAAAGATTCCTCTTTGGTTTCTATTAATTCTGCACCAGCGCCACCTTGGTTTTCATTTGCAACACTCTCTATCGCTTTGTCTTGTTCTTTCTCAGCGCCGCCTAGCGGATTTTGTTCAACTTTCGCAGCGCCATCTAGTGAACTCTCCTCAGCTTTTCTCGCAGTTTCATCTACCGACTCCAGAGCACTCTCGTAACACGATTTCGAACTTTCTTCGTCACTTTCGCTGTCAGTTTCACTTTTCTCCTCCTCCTCTTCTTCCTCTTCTTCTTCACTTTCGTTTTCTTCCTTGATACTCTCAGCAGCCAAAGTCGCTGAGAAGAAAGCGACTTTGATTCCTTCGTTGGCAAAGTAATCTGCCCACATTTGGCGCTGTTCAGCCGTCAGGAAGTCTGCCTTGTTCAAGAGGATCATATTCAGTTTCGTCGGATTCACCTCGTGCACATACTCCTCCAGATCCGGACATCGAAACAGCAGCGGGTTCCTCGCGTCGACTATCTGGACAATAACGTCACTGCGCTCGATCACGCGCCACAACTGGCGCCAGAACTCGAGGTTCTTCTCGTAAGGAGTGAGCAGCAAATTGTCCACCTCCTGCAGAGCCGCCAGTTGGCGACGCCATTCCAGAAACGCATCTTTTTCCGCCCTCTGTAGTTCTTCTCCGGTAGTTGTGGGGCCCCATTTCGGTCTCCGGGGAATCTTCAAGAGGCTTTTATTTTTCTCCTGAGTGTCCAAGATCGTTTTCTTTTCAGCTTCGGAGAGCAACCCGATTTGGCTCTTCGGTGACACGAATTTGATGTTGAGCTTCTCTGCCTGAAATTCTGTGCCAGCCAACTCTGCAGTCGACAGGAATTCTTGAAAGGAGCTCTCTTCGGTAACAGACTGTAGATTGAGGCGCCCCCAATCGTAGCCATCGTTCAGCTCGGATGTATGGAGCTAAAAGTAGATTTGATTGAGTATTTAGGCAGGTTTAGTTGGATTATGTTTTGGGTTATGGATAAGGTACTGTATGTTTATAGCCTGAGGAAAATTGATGAAACAATTATGGATACTTATGTGAAAGATATGAAGGTATTTATGGTAAATATGTTATAAAATTTAGACATACGTGTACCATAAATTCTGCACTATTCTAGGAAAAATCAGAACTAACTAGGTTTGATAAGAGTACTTTTTTTTTAGATATAATACCTGAATATTTACTTTTTTTATAGGTACTAAACAAAAATAGTGCTTCCTTTTAGATGCAGTACCTGAAAAGTATTTCTTTGCTGTGTTATCTGAGACATTTTATTCAAAGTACCACTTTACACGCACCTTTGAAACACCTGAAGTACAGCGATTCAGGTATCTTAACTATTTCTGAAGCATAGTAATTCTGGTATCTTAAAAGAATACTTCAGGTAGCTTAAATGTACCTAGAGTATAATAATTCAGGTACCTTAACTATATCTGGAGAATAGTAATTCTGGTATTTCAAGTACCTCAACTATACTTCGAGTATAATGATTCAGGTATCTCAACGATACCTGTAGTATAATGATTCTTGTATATTAACTATACCTGAAGTATCATAATTCAGGTATCTTAACTATATCTGAAGCATAGTAATTCTGATATCTTGGAAGAAATACTTCAGATGCCTTAATATACCTGGAACATACTAATTCAGGTATCTTAATTATATCCGAACAATAGTTATTCTATTACGTTGAAATAAATACTTCAGGTACCTTAGTATACCTGGGGTATAATAATTCAGGTATTTTAATATACCTGGAGTATACTAAGTCAGTTATCTTAATCATATCAGAACAATATTTATTCTGGTACCTTGAATAAATACTTCAGCTACCCTAATATACCTGGGATATAATAATTCAGGCATTTTAACTATATTGAAAGAATAGCAATTCTGGTATCTTAGAAGAAATACTTCAGGTACCTTGATATAACTTGAACGTAACACAACAATTCAGGTACCTTAGTTGTATCTATGATATACTTCGGGTACCTTAATGTGCCTGGGTTATTCAGGTACATGTGGTATGATTCAGGTACCTCAAATAAAATACTTCAGATATAGTTAAGGTTTAATTTTTTTTATTTCTAAAATTGTAATGAAATTCAATTGTTTCTAAGCAGATTTAATTTTTATCTTTTACTTTTAAAACTGATTCAATTAAACGATAATTAATTCACACTTTAGAATCGAAAAGATCAATCTTATTCTAATCAAATACTTGATCAAACTCTTATCAAACTTCATCGGTTGCCAATCTTTTCTAGGACGTATATCATATAACCGTTTGACTTTTTTTAGAGTCTAATATTTATTTCTTCCATTATATACACATGCAGTTTTTTTATGTTGGTAATATGAGTAAATTCAATCAAATAATTTAAACAAACATAATTTTAAATTAAAATCTGTAATGCTATCTCAAGATATCTTTCAAAAAAATTGATTGCAACAGATATATTGAATAATACTTAAAAATGCAATCATTCAAAATTGATATAAAGTTGAGAAAATAATTGTTCGCCTTGTCATTTATTTTCATTTTTCTAACTTTTCTTTACAAGAACAAAAATTATTGAACAAAATAATTCCAACGTCCATGAAAAATAATTGTTTATAGAATGCTGACTTAATGTTTCTGAAAAAAAAATTTTTTTCTTTTACTTCTTAATTATTCAACTTTTTACATTTTTTTATCAGGTTGATTTATTGAAATATAGGTAAATTCATTTATTGGTTCAAAATATACCATATTTGAAATGATATATGAAACTAATTTTTGACAAGTCATATTTTAGTTAGAACAATCAACAAATATTTTAAATCCTCTTTTCTAAAGGCTATAAAAAAGGTACTGAGACTTCTTGATATTATTTCATTCTTTTGGAATTAATCGATTAGTTTGTTTCTCCTTCAAACATTAATTTCTTCAAACTGAAGCAAAAATATAATTTATTTTGTATGTTACAGAAATGTCAAACTTTGGATTCTTCAATAATAATCAATAATAATCATTTTTAACTACATTTTTTTCCAGAAGAATAAAATAAAATTTAAACACACAAAACTTAATCTTCAAAAGAAGGTTACAGTTGAATTCGACATGAAAACGACATGCAAAGATAAAAAAGAAGAAAAATAAAATTCACTTGTTATATAAAATACATTTTTCAGCTGATAAAAAAGTCATTTTCTATCGAATTCACTGGCCTCTGGATCACTTGAAAATTCAAGCAGGGAAAAGATTTCACAACGTCAAAATGATCAAAAATCTATCTACCAGGACATGAAATGCCATATAAAAAACTCATTTACAATCCTCCCTCCCTTTCAACCGTGCACTGACATCTTACAAAATATTGCTTAAAAAAGATAGAGTTGCTCTACTTAATTTGGAATTCAAAAAAAGAAATGTGAACATTTTCTTGAAAAACTGTTCAAAGTAAGGAAAATTTATTTTTTCGTTTTTCATTGCAATTCGTAGCTGTTGAAATTGACGATATTTGAAACCGAATCTAACCTTTAAAAAGCAACGTGTGCGCAAAACAATAACCTATAATAATACAAAAACGTGACATTGCTTTGGAGGACAACTCACACACGAATCGCCATCTCTTCTGCCATTTCGCCTCGAACCGAAGCGATCTTTAATTAGCGCTTTGCCCAAATTCCCTGCGGTTTTTTTCTTTCCCATGTTTTTGTTCTAACTTCACTGTTTGTTTTATTTGACAAGTCGCATACGAGATCGCACGAGGATTTCTTCGATCACAGCGCCACCTCGCTCAAATGAGCGGGCTTTTTAAATTGCCATTTGGAGAATTACAAGTTTTTTCTTTTTTCAAAATTTTCTTACATTGGCACGCAATGAAATGATTATTTTTGCAATTTTCAAATTCACTTTTTTGCCAACAAAATTTCTTTTATATAATGTTCATTTGAAAATGAAATAACGTTTGATATGCAAATAACAAAAGGCAAGATAAGACAAGCAATTATTTTTTGGAAGAAAAGGTATGTAAAGACACATTTCAGTTATTACAATTTATTGATTCTAATAATAATTCGACATTCATAATTTGACGCGGCTAAAAATAACGATTCCTTATATTGTAATCCATTTCACAAGATGTCGCAACATTTATAACTGTTTTATTCTCGTTATGAAAAGTAGTTCACGTTACAATCGAGACGCTTTTGATTATAAAATTAATTCGACGTTCTTCGTGCGGCGCAATTTTAGTTATAACCTAAATTTGAGGAGCGGCCCATTGTTGCGTGCGCGCGTCCTCCAACAAAGAGATCACCAAATTCCGCGTTTTTCGTTTCTCTTATTCTTTCGTTTAAACAGAACCGACAATTTTTACATACACACACGCACGCCGCACTCACACGAACGCACATAAAACAACAAATTACAACAATAAACGTGCTAAACGATATCATTGGTCGCCATTTTAAATTAATTTCAAGCCAGCCAATCGCGTGTCACCAGCGACGCTGTTTACGATGCTTTCATGGAAATACGCATTTTCCTTCTTGTTTACCTAGTTTTTTTCGGAAAAAGTCATTTCGGGGAATTTTTGAACTCGCTGTTGAGCTTTAAATATTAGTTAAGTTATTTTTAGGGCCGAAGAAATAAATTAATGATTCAATTGTTCATGCAGGGTCGCATCTTCATTTTTTTGGAGGGAAAATTTAAACGGACATGTAGTTAAACAATGATAACATTTGCGGAATTTTTCAACTATGTTTAATCTTTAGAAAAGTTATTAGAATCAATTATATAAAAATAGGTTTTTTCTATTCTGTTTTCAAAGAATGATTTAAGATAATTTCATTTAAAATTTCCTAAAAGTCGTTAAAATTGTCAATTAAAACTATAATTAAACGAAAATTAAAATTATCATCTTTAGATATGTGATGAGAATCTGATGCAATTAAAAATAATTGATAAAACATTCAAAAATCGTTTACAAATAAAAAAAATAGTTTTAAAATAATTTTTCATTTTTTTCATTCAATTTTGAATTTTGAATTTTTAAATTTAACGTACAATTTTGAAATATTAGTAGCATCGGATTCTAATCATAATTTATATTTACAATTGTTGGAGTCGAAGTAATAGAAAATTATGTATTTTTATTCTCTCATGTGGTTTATTTATTTTGTTTTGTTTAGTTTACGGGCATTCCGTACTTTTAGTTTTTACCATTTTGAATAAAAGAAATAGAACCAAATCGTGCACGTTAATATTTATAATTTTATGGAATTCAAAGACTTAACAGTATTTAACATAAAATTTAAAAATTTAATTCACGAATTTGGAACA
>JABFQD010005476.1:0-10672 GCA_022817045.1 Psix sp. ZL-2020
GAATTATTCCAAATCAGGCCCTTATTGTGTAGCATGGATGCCCTATCAGGGTCATATTTCAGCCTGATATTATTTTTATTAGGCTTACATAAGAGAATAATTCATTAGAATTCAATAAAAAGCTATATAGTTTAGAACTGTATAGAAGAACTGTATTTACAGATACCGATTGCACACTAAGAAGTGACTAATTTTTTCGCAATCAATAGTGCAGAAGACATCACAGCGGCGTTACGCCTCTGGTTCTTATAAATCCTAGAATAAATCTTATAAATATTTTCGTACTTGATTATATGCAACTAATATGCTGAGGTATAATGAATGAGTGTCTCAGATGTAAGGGAAACGCTCAGAAGGAGACTAATAGTGGCTCAGGAGTCTCCTGAAAAATCCGAGGCCAATGTTCGTATATTACCTCAATTCGAGGTTGATAATTGTTTTCCGTTGAGAACCCTCAATTGGATATCTCGACTTTATATTCGTATAGGAATTGGCAATAGAATAATTACAGCTTTGGTGGATACAGGATCCTCCAGATCATTTTTGAGTTATTGGTTTCGATGTTGCAAAGAAATTGGGTATAAGAATTCAAAAACCCGATAACCCGAATATCGTTTTGGCAAATGGTAAAACTGAATTAGTTTCAGGTGAATTTGAGGCTCCAGTTACATTTTGTTCTGTTGAGCATAAAATTAATTTTAGAATTTTATCCAGTTTGACTAATAAATGTATTGTAGGTGTCGATTTTTTTAGAGAATTTGGACTTTCTATTGATTTTAGTAATTCAGTTTTTATTTTAGCAGATAGACCAAATTTTAAGATTAGCTTTTCAGAGGCAGATATGAACCCTACAATACAGTGTTGTGGAATTCAAGAGTTAGATGAGAATCAAGGTTACAGAGTATCTGAGTTATTGGCCGATGTTCTACAAGACATGCCTATGGAGTTAGGTTTGACTTCGTTAACCTGTCATCATATTGATGTTCAGAGGCATGGGCCAATTAAAAAGAAGTATCATTTAGTTTCACCGAAAGTGTTAGAACAGATGCATGCTCAGATCGATGAGATGCTACAGGCTGGTGTGATCGAACCTTCAGTAAGTACTTGGTCTAGTCCAGTTGTTATGGTAAGAAAACGAGATGGATCTTATAGATTTTGCTTCGATCTTCGTAAGGTAAATAGTGTGACGAAAAAGGATGCGTATCCGCTACCTTTTATGAACGCTATTTTAGATAAACTTCGTGCGGCTCGATTCATCTCAACTCTTGATCTTAGCCAGGCCTATCATCAAGTGCCTCTAGACTCGACTAACAAAGAAATAACAACTTTTACGGTCCCTGGTCGAGGGTTATATCAGTTTGTGCGCATGCCATTTGGTTTGACAAATGCACCTGCCACATTTCAGAGGTTAGTTGATCATCTCATTACACCTGAGTTGGAATCCAATGTTTTTGCGTATCTGGATGATTTGATCATCGTCAGTGAGACTTGCGAGGATCATCTCAAATGGCTTCGAAAGGTTTTGATAAAAATTAGGTCAGCGGGGTTAACACTCAACTTGGAAAAATGTGATTTTTGTTATTCGGAAGTTAAATATTTAGATTTCATTGTAAATCAGAAAGGATTACAGGTGGACCCTGAAAAGGTTAAGCCTATTGAAGATTTTCCGGTACCTACTGATTTGAAACAGTTACGTAGATTTTCGTATATGACTTCTTGGTATAGAATGTTTATTGAGAATTATTCAGATATTGCGGAACCTTTAATTAGTTTAACTCGAGATAAAGTAGCTAAGGAATGGATAGATGTTCAACAACTGTCATTCCATAAGATGAAATCGCTTTTGATTTCAGCCCCAAGTTTAGCTTATCCTGACTTTTTGCAACGTTTCGTTTTACAGACTGACGCAATCAATACAAAAATAGGTGCTGTCTTAACACAGACCTTAGAAGGTGAAGAAAAGGTGATTGCATTTGCAAGTCGAACCCTTACAGAACCTGAAAGAAATTATTCTGCCACTGAAAAGGAATTTTTAGCAGTCATCTGGTGGATTAAATATTTTAGACCTTATTTAGAGGGGTATCATTTTCAATTTATCACTGATCATAGCGCTTTGCGATGGTTGAATAATTTGAAGAAACCCACAGTTAGATTGGCTAGGTGGTCGTTGCAAATGATGGAATATAATTTTGAGATCATTCATAGGAAAGGTGCGTTGAATTGCGTACCCAATGCACTCTCCAGAATGTTTGAGGAATGTGGAAACGAGCTTTCTTTAATTGAGTTGAGTTCTGATGAGTGGTACATTAGAAGGGTACGAGATGTTTGAGAGAATCCGAGAAAATTTATAGGTTGGAAAGTAGCTAAAGGTCAACTCTATTATTTAAGACCAAGCACAATTAAGGACCCTATTATTGAGGATCTAGATGCTTGGAAATTGGTTATTCCTTAGAAAAACGTGTAGAAATTTTTCACCAAGTTCATGATACACCCCAGGCAGCTCATTTGGGTATAGAGAAGACTTATCATCGAGCCTCTCTTAATTATTATTGGCCTGGAATGTATTCTGATATTGATCAAAAGATAAATACTTGTGAGGTATGCAAGAAGAGCAAAGTTGAACAATGGTACAGAATTTGCGAATAAAGCTATTACTGAGATGGTTCTTGAGTATAGGATCACATTATCACGTGTGCCATCCTACAGGGCTCAAGCCAATCCTGTTGAGCGAGTAAACAGGGTAATTAATACTATGATTATCTCGTTTGTAGAAACTGATCATCGTGAATGGGACAACCATCTTCATGATTTTCAGTTTGCATTCAATCGTTCTGTTCATGATAGTCTGAAAATAAGTCCTGCTTTTCTGAACCTGAGAAGGGAGTTGAAACCTAAAATTCATCTTTTCAGGCCTGGAGAGGGGGAGGTAGAGTTGTCTGTCCCAAACACCTCTAAATGGTCAAATCCTATGCGGCACCTACAGGAGGTCCAAGATCGTGTTAAATGACATATGGATCAAGCTTTCACGAAACAAGAAAAATATTACAATCGGAATCATCGCGATTTGAAGTACTCGGTCGGAGATCGCGTTTATAAAAAGAATCGGATATTATCCTCCGCGATAAATTTTATTTCGGGTAAACTCGCAAAGAAATTTGAAGGTCCGTATGAGATATCCCGAATAGTCTCACCGGTCGTATATGAATTGAGAGATAATGAGGATCGAGAACTTGGTCGTTTTATTATACAAGATTTAAAACCCGCACTTAATGTCAGGTTGAGAACTCGAAACAAGCCATAACACTTGAAAAATTGGAAAAAAACTCTAGATTTATGAGGATACGATATTTGCAGCTTTGGAGCAATTAGAGTAAGAAAGGAATGCGTTGAGAGAGAGGGTAGAGACCCTAGAAGGCGAGCGACGCAGGAGAAGCGCGGTGGAGATAAACTCCCAAAATGGACGTTGTGGGCACCATATCCGGTACCCTGTACTTCCTCAAGGAAGACCCGAGTAGCAGGAAGAGAGGGGAACGGAGGAGGCGGAAGAACCTCAAGGTCAGGCCACCCTCATTTTTACCCCCTCTCAGGGTCGGCCTCCGGTGGTGGAGACTCCACCAAGATGAGAACCATGGCGACGGGCATATGTGGTGTGCCAACGGTGTGGGCGGCGGGGCCACTATTGACGCGTATGCCGAAACCCACCTGCTAGCGCTGTGGCGACGAGGGCGCCACATACAAAGACTGTCCGCGAGGATGCGGTCGGGTGAACCCGAAAGGACAGCATTATTAGCCCCCCCAAAATAATGTTGCCCATTTTTTTTTTTTTTATAAATAAATAGTTTATATGGGAAAAATTGAGGTCCAATTATTTATTTTTTTATTTTTGCCAGACCTTCAATGTGTTTGTAATATTTATTTTGAGTCTGAAAATTATTTATTTATTTATTTATTTTATTATGTATAGTATTGTCCGAATTGATGTTTATAGTTGATCGTATTGTCTGTCTAGTTTGAAATGGGAAACTTTAATTATTTCTTTTTATATGAGTGTTGTACATGTGATACATTTAATTGTGTACGTCATTTAATTTATTGAGTTTTCGTCCGTTGTTCACCCTAATTAGTGAAAAATCGAGGAATAGAGCAATTTTTCGAGGATGAACTCAGTGATGGCGCTACCCTTCGTCCCTACTGAATCTGTGACCCGGGATCAAAGCTAGAGAAGAGGAAGTTGTGACGTTGCATTTTTCCGTCACAAAATCTGCACTGAAATAAAAATAGGAAATATTAATAATGAAGTTGTGTCGACAAAAAGGGTCGAACTCAACAATGATAATGATGATACTTTTGCAATTGTTTTTTTAACTAATGAAAAATATTACTTGCGTTTAAAAAGAACCCACAACCACTGCGGGTCAGGGTACTTATTTTGAAGTTTTAGGTGGTCGTGTCGAAGTGTGATATATTGCGTCACCGAAATGCTCCTGGAAAACCCTGACGGATGAAGGCAAGCATCAGGAAGGAGGCAATAGACTCACACCAGAAGACAGAAGATGTGGCCTGAATGCTCCGGCACTCTGCAGCGTGGAATGTATGGACTGGAGGAGATTCCCGGTCGATCGGACGAGCCACTGAGAGGTGCAGACGGCACTTGAGGTTATGTTGACGTGAGGCTGACAGATGTAAACAAAGCAGCCTCAACACTCAAAATGAGAACGGAAACGCCACCTAGGGTCTGAATTTGAAACCTGATAGCTATCGATTGGGATATCGATTGATTAAGCGCTTAAAGCCAAATTGGAGCTTTTGCGCATACCCCGCTCCGAATTTTCTATACAGCGGAAGGGTAATGAGAAGACGAAAGCTCGAAAATAAGGCTTGATCGTCACTCTTTTTGTCAACTCGAAAACAGGAAATGTCGGACAAAGCGATTAGGCAAATTGCCACCAAATTTTCACGGGTAATAAATTTATTTTTTAGCTCACTTTGTATCTTTAATTAGCTCCAAATTATTCATAATTGTTGTTTTATAGTTACGTTCATTTTACGCTACTACATTCTTTAAGTGAACTTATGTAAGCATCAATGCAACAAAATTTTCTGCAACGTAAATTGCACGCAAATTTGTAGAATAGCAATGAAGAACTACAAAGAAAACTATTGGAAACAAGGGCTTTACTTTACGCGAGAGAGCAGTTAAGTTTGAGGTAGGAAAACGTCGTTCATCCGCTAAGAGTGAACCGTCACCCTGTTTGAGTTTAGCTTTTTCTTTCCAACGAGACTCTAGCAGAGCCGAGGTCGAATTTTTTTCTATTTTTTAACAGGACAATTCTCCTATAATTTTTATCAACAACGCTTGAATTTTTTACTAAATCGAAACTTGAAATCTTTTTTTTTAAAGTGTTTAAAAAAATTGCGAGAAAAAAGGTTATACTTGGTACAAACATACTGTAAACAAAAAAAATACAGGAGAAAAAATTGCTGTCATAACTCGTATTTTTTATGGTTGAATTTGAACATTTATCAATTTCCAAGTAAAATGAAAAAGAAAAATTTTTTTTTAATAGAAAATGACAAAGCTGCTTGAAAATAGTATTACATGTTGTACTGATTTTAATGCTATTGAGAAATATCATACAGTCTTAAATTAATTCCAATTTAAATAAAGCGATATAGTTATGACATTTTAATTGCATAGGTTTAGTACGGCTAAAACATGGTCACCATACAGTTGTGACATGGCAATAGCAGAGAAGTAGAAGGGCAATAGCCAGGCAATGACATGGTGATGACATAGCATAGCATTGGCAGGGCAGTAGTATGTCAATAAAATCACATTGGCAGGATAGTAGCATGTCAACAGTATACAAATAAAATAGAATTAGCAAGGTAATGTAACGATATTCCATTGCCATGCTATAGCCATGATACTTCCCTCATAACGCTATGTCAGTTTTATGCTACTGCTCTATCACTGTTCTGCCACTGCTCTGATAAGAATATGTTATATGTGAACGAAAAGTTTTTTTTATTATTTATTATGTATATCAAAACAGGTATTTTTTCACCAATGAAACATGATAATCTCAAAGATCACTTTCATATAACTATAATCGGTTTTCGGTTTTAAAACTATATCTTAAATGCAAATTATTGTTATCATATTTTTATTTGTCATACTCAATGACTTATTTTGAAAGTTAAATGAAGTTTTTAGATTCAAAAGTTGAAGCTCTTACATCTGAAAAAATTGTAGGAAAAGCCATGTATTCCCAATTTCAAGTAATTGGGACGCTACAAAAAATAGAAATGAAACGACAGGAAACGAAAGCAAAACGAAAAAAGGTACAGCTAATTGATCGATTTAAGTTTTATTTAAACAAAAAAGGAAAACAAAGACAGAAAAATGACGCGGCGCGCCGGTGCAAGAGAGAGAGAGAGAGACAGACAGAGAGAGAGAGAAGGCACGACTTACTGTTCCGGGCTTGTAACGAGGCCCGGGCAAACTTCATCGCTGTCATCCTCCGGTTGTTATGGCCGCTGCTGCTCCCTCGTGTGGTCTAGACCCTCATGGCAGCGTCCTCCCCGGTTGCCGACACCGGACACTGGCACACACCCCGTATCCGCAAAACTACCGCGAAAAAGGCGCTACAAATTGCCTGGCCGTTACGGCACATAACAAAGCTCCCGCCCCGATTGCGCAAGCACCGTATTGCGCTTTGCCTAATCGTTCTTTTTTTTGCAGCAAGCACGTTGCTGCCTTCACGGTTCAACGAAATCTGGCCTAATTCGGCCGCTGACGCGCGAGATTTGCACGGCCCGGTAATCGATGGGCCGATCAATCGCGCGAGCCAATTAGCGACACGCGGAATTCTGCACTCATGAGACTTTCGGTGCGAATTGCGTCGCACCGAATAGCCCGATTTTCGTGCCGTTTTCAGCACTTTTTGGACGTTTTGCGGTGTTTTTGCATTGCGGTGCTGCTAAAAAGGCAACACCTTTGTAAATAGTAGTGTTTATGATAGTTTTCTTTTTACGAAATAAAAATTAATTAAAAATGACTTTATGATCGTTTCTTTGCCGTCTGTTATTTCGCCCGATCCCATGGTCATTTCAATGACCTGGCGCCCAACCAAATCTCGGTTTCCGCAGCGTCGGCTGCTGCCGCGTTACAATATATATATATATATATTGTAACTGGAACCGCGAATTATACTGATAAAACTCGAGTTTCCAATTATTTTTAATTAATTAAATAAAATTAAACCCAAGATTTATGATAAAAGTAGTGTTTGATATAATTAAAGCTTTCACTTTACAATTACTTTTAATTTTAAATTACTCAAAATAGCGTTGCCGGCTAACTCGACGAAATGGGGTAATTCGGTTTTTCTACGATTTGTAAAAAGCTTATTAAAATAAACGAAATTATTTAAAGTAAGGTGAATTAGAGCGAAGTGATTACTCAGTGGTACTTGCCTCTGCGATAGTAGCTAGATAGTAGTTTATATTACTTGGCAACATGTGGGTGCCTTATGTCATGTCGGGGAAATCGAAGAGTGACAATGGGGATCCTAGGTGTTTCAACAGGTATGAAAAGGGTCATAATGGCCCATTTTTTTTTTTTTTTTTTTGAAAGGACGAATGGAGTTGAGGTAAGTTCGGAAAAAAATTATTTCGCTCGTTCATTGTTCAGACAATTTGACGACTTTGCAAAAAAAGGGAGTGAGCTTATGAAAGTAGGGTTCGGAAAATTCATGCTGACTGTTAAAGGCTTTCCATATTCTAACACTATGGTCGAAGCTTTCAATAATCGCAAGGACTTTAGAGGAGAAGAATCCTGGATTACTTTTATTCGGACGTTTGAGCTGTTTAAAAATTTTATAATTTAAGGTATTGACAACAAATTTGTAACGGCGGAGGGGGTTCGAGAGTGAATCTCAGCTCTCCCGGGTTGGGACAAACCTTTCCCTGAGATAGTGAGTATAGAACGAATTGAGATGTGTTTCACCACCGTCGAGGGTCAAGTTGTTCCTTAGCTTGAGGACTCAAATCTGTTCAATATTAAGTGCAAAACAAATGAGGTACCTAACAGAGATTTTTTGTAGGGTCTTATGTTACATATGTTATGTGGCAGGTGCTGTGCTTTTGAACACCAGGCAGACTCGTGAAATAAAATTCCGAATTGCATTCATTGCTGAAGGAATAAACTAGAGGACACAAGACACACTGCTTTTGACCTGAAATTTCCGACTTCTTTATTCTAAAAAGAAATCAAAAAAGTCATGGCGACCCATGATTTAGACTACAATGGGGCAGTGAAATTGCTGAATGAGTATAACGGGGTTGTCCTGGCGAGAAAGAGATCATATACTGATGTAGTTCGGGGTGACCTAGTCAGCTTGATTGGTAAGGTTAATGAGGCCACCATTGGACGAACAGCCAAGAAACGGCATCGATTCGCCGTTTCTTGGCTGAAAAAAGTGATGAAGAGAGAAGGTTAAAAACTGATAAGAAGAAAAAAGACTAACAAGCAATGAAAAGACATTAAGAACCCCTGAAATTAAAGGAAATTGAAAGTCAAGAGAGATAGGCAGAAGCCAAAATTACAAGACAGAGACATTTACATGTCCTAAAAACAAACCAGAAGAATAGTGAATATTCTAATTATAATTAATTATTATCTTTTCCAACCCTGAGACATTTCGCCACCTTTACACCTGAGACCGAGTAGAATTGACTGAGAAGGAGATTTAGATGTGGCATTGGCCCCGTCTCGTCGTTTCTCTTGTAGTTTTCGCTTCGTTCCTTTGACCATTTCGGATAAAAATAGTCTGGTACCCAGAAAACCACGGACCCCAAAATCTCTCGAGACGGAGCATGAAAATTTTTTTTGCGGCCTGATAACCGTTGCAAGTACCGGCACGCCTTACTCGGCTACCGCTTTTCCAGGGTGACGCGGCCGTGTTACACACTTTGAAAGGTCAAATACATGTGATTTATATAAATGTTACAAACCACATATTATATTCTGTAATACTTATATAGATAGACAATCAATAAGATTTGCAAATTATATTCTGTGAAAGCAAGTAATTAAATGTTTTAATCACAAGTATAACATTTCTTTACAGTATCTAATTCTGCTACTTGATGCTCTACCGTAAATGAAATACTTTATTCCAATCAATGGATTTTAGTGAAGCTAAGAATAATTTATTCTCCTCCTTTGTTTGGCTATTCGATATAAGCTAATGTTACAATTTTTGATTAAATATAGAATGCATTATCTGTTTTAATGTATTACTTTCTATGTCAATGCTCTATTAATTATTTTGTAATATAATAACATTTTGCGTTAGCTAGCTCAACATAAAAATTGTCCTCTATCATATACATTTTCAAATGTATCTGTTCTATTGTGTTATATACTATTTTAATAATGATATTATTCCTAATAGAAATTTTCTAATAGATCATTTCCTAATAGAAAGAAACCACATATTTCGTAAGTTATTTCAATGATTTATGTATTATTACGTGTTTAAAAAAATAGAATTTGATATGAGTACTGCCTGTGTGAAACACAACGTAATTTGAAGGAACAATATAAATTTTATATTTAAAAAATTTCAACCAAACAATTTACAATCTTTTGTTAACAATTTTGTTAAATATAAAGCGCTGCTTCGGTTTCTGGTAGTTTCGTGTAATTATATAACCGACAAATCCTGCTACCAAAATTAACGGCCGACTAACGAGAAAATGATGAAATTAATGTAATAGAAAAAATCGCAAATATGGCCTTTTGACACGAAAGACAAAGACGTATACAAACGTCAAAAATAATCAGTCATGAAATTCTGAAATTAAAATCAGCTGACGCTCTGATAACAGATAACGCTGATAAGAGAATAAAATGAAGAAAAATGCTTCAAATTATATCAAATCTAAATTCAGCCTACGAGCTTGACAAGCACTGATGTCCGACCGGTGCAGCAAATAAGGACGGCTCAAACAAAAACAAACACGTTAGTCGTGCGAATTTAATTTTAATTTTAAAAGTTTAAATTATTTAACGGTCGTGGGAAATCGTGTATCAACGACACTTCAACCACGTGTAAATGATACAAGCCAAGGAGTTGCTCCCACGGCAGACGACACAAATATAAATAATTAAAATAATTAAATAAATTAAATTAACCTTTCCTTGTTAAATGCTAGGATAGGAACACCGGCCGCCGCGATACCCATGGTGGTGTAATAAAGGCGAGCCGGACAAATCTCCGGTCAAGCCAGACAAATCTTAAGTCTTAGAAAGGAAGAAAGGAAAGGTAAGCCACAGATGTGGAGAATAAAGGTGGATCAAAAAGGCTCTGAAAAATCCCAACCAAAATTACCCAAATAGCGAGCTAACATAACTCGAGTGGCTCATGTTGCCAATACTTAGTCACGATGTGTGACGATCTGTCACTTTATGTGGCACCGAGTAAATATGCCTCCGGCGCTGCGAAGGTCCAAAACCGAACTGATTTTGACGGCGACTGCGGCCAAGTACTCGAAATCGAGCAATGCCAATGCGCCGATCGGACGCGCAGCCTGTCATGGTGCGGAGCGGGGAATAAAAATAAGGAGCGGTAAAGCGGGGAATTATATACCGATAAAAATTACA
>JABFQD010005477.1:0-10670 GCA_022817045.1 Psix sp. ZL-2020
GCAGTGCCATGGTAGTTTAAATTAGGAACGACTTTCGTACAAATAATTTTATTTTTCATTATAAATATAATTAATAATTTGTGGTTAGTATACAAAAACCCTGAAAAAATACAAATTTGTAAAGTTTTGATAAGAGTTTTCTGATATTCAAATTCATCAAACATTGAAAAATAACAATATTTTTTATCGCTTCGTAATGTAAAAAAAAGAACAATATTCTAATAAAAACAATCATTACTACTATTTAAAAAGATAGAAAATATGAAGTATATAATGTTCAAAAGTTCCCTACTGAGCTTTTCAAGGCCTTTTAAAACTCACCATTATCCTTCACAATTGTGGCTAATCTCTTCTTTGTAGGCCATCTCATCTCATCTCAGCGGCCGTGTTCCTATCATTAAGACGAAGGGTATTTCTTCGACGCCAAGATACGCTGAAAGATGAAAAGAGAAAGAAAATTCCAGTGACTGCGATTACTGAAGTATATCATGGTAACACAATTCTCAGCTCAATTTTTCAAACCTAGTTTTTAGTTCAATTAATGTATTTATCCATACAAATCAGTTATTTTACGGTAACACGGTTTGCTTATCTTGAGTAGTTTACCAACACAATTTTCAAACTGCTGTCGCGATCGCGTGATGGCAGCATATCGTAGAGTATTATGCTGATGTACAGAAGAAAGTGACTAAAAAATAATAGAACTATATAACTTAAATTATACGGATATTTTAGTTGGTTCAATTATTTAGCTAATAAAAACTCTTAATTGAATTTTTCAAAATCCAAAATGGAGCGCGGAAAATAGTAAAATGTATAGCTTTAATTCAAACTCTGTACTCAGGGTATTTTGGATCACTAAAAACGAATCTGGATTCAGATTTTTAAAATGCAACATACCCATCACTTCCTAGCTAATGCTATTCCATTTTCTTGATATTGCTGCGTTACTGCTCTGCCAATGTTATTTCATTGCTATATAATGGTCATGCTATTGCCTTGTTACTGTCATGCCATTTCCATGCTAATGCTATGCTATGTCATTTTATCGCTACAAAATTGCTTTGTCATTACCATAACACTACTTTGCCTTGTTATGACATTGCAATGTCATAACCGTATGTTAACCATGTCATAGACATTCTAAACTCACGCTATTAATATGTCATACTTAATCCGCTTTATTTGAATTCGTGTTTGTCTGAGACTGTATATTTTTTTTAATAACACTGAAAAAAATTGAAAAATGCAATACGTTTTTTGATTGGCCATTTTTTATCGAAAAACAAAAACATCTTTTTCAATTCAGTTAAAAAAATAATGAATTTTGATAATCCATTACGAAAATTATGGGTTCTGGGGGTAATATTTTTCCCTGTACATGTTATTAATATTAAACAAAAAGACGTAATATTAAAACATCAAATACATCAAATACTGGCATTAAACGGTTCTCTGCGAATACTTGGCGACCTTCGGTAGTATGTAGCCTTGCACGGCTAACAGGGGACTCTGGCCAAGTGGACCTGCTATCCCGTCATACTCGTGGGAATCAAATGGATACGAATTGTAAAACATCTAGTGAGAGAGAGGAAGATACTAGTGATACTGGCGATCGAGCATCACGACCTCATTGGTGTCCATCGATGGACACCAATGAGGAAAGGATTCACAAGACCCGACCAAGGCTTTCAAGAGCTAAGAGGAGGAGGCTGTTGAAGCAGCAAACTCTTGAACGACGAAAGGCACCCCCTGTCTTCGGTAAAGGGAAGAAGAAGACAATGGAGGCGAACACGACCCCAAAATCTTCGGGCACTCCTTCCGAGGGCCATTCGGGGACGGGTAAGAGGGTGGCCTCCCAGAGTTCGAGTGAGGATATGACCAGGAAGTGTCGCAAGAAAGGGAAAACATTTCCCGCGATGAGAAGAGCTGGCACATATGCCTCGACGGTGACCTACCTGCCCAAGGTAACGTGTGGCGAATATCTGGGTCGGGAGCTGCTCATTGAGGTATGTATGAAGATAAGAGGAAAGGAGCCATGGTCTTCGTGTGCGTGGATGAGAACACGAAGCTATGGCTCGAGAAGACAGCTGAGAAGGTGGTTGTGGGTCCTTGGGGGGTCTGAGGGTTGTGAAATCTGAGGACCTACCTAGTATCCACAAACTGGGAATACCCCTTCCGGAAGAGATAAAGGACACAGGCGCCTATTCAGGGCAATCTGGGACCAGAATAACGGAATTGACACCTTAAAATGGGTTGTCTTAAACCGGAGGCACACACAACGCTGTACCCACCGTTTTGTTGTGGGGGGATTGGACGACCCAGCCCTCGAAGTGGTGCAAGACAGGAATTTCAGGTTCTACGCGAGCATTGGAGTAATGCAATGTAAGCGTTGGATGCAAATAGTAACACCGAAGAAAGTGAAATGGGCAATCGACAGCTTCGACCCTTATAAAGCCCCGGGTCATAACGGCATTTTCCCAAAAATTATACAGGAAAGGCTACCCTCTTGTCTAGGCTTGATAATCGGGGTTCTGAGGGGCCTGTGGCCGTTAGATATATACCCAGGAAATGGAAGGAGACCAACGTGGTATTTATACCGAAACCTGGCAAAGGAAGTCTAACCAAGACGGGTGACTTTAGGCTAATTAGTCTCACCTCTTTTCTCTTGAAAACACTGGAGGTCTGATCGATATATTCATTTGATGCGGATCACTCGTAGAATATCCGCTGCATGACAATCAGCATGCCTATCAGTAGGACAAATCCACAGTGACAGCACTTCACAATGTGGTAGGATACATTCAGAAGGCTTTTCAGGACAGAAAGGTGGCTATTGCCGCCTTTATAGATATAGAGAGAGCATTTAATTGCCAAACTGGAGAAGCGATTACAATGTCTGCAGAGAGACACAGCATACCGCAGATGGTCATTAGTTGGATCGTACGTATGCTGGCAAGCAGGTAAGTGTATAGTGTATGGGCAGAAAAGGTAACCCAAAGAACCGTTAACGAGGAATATCTACAGGGCGGAGTACTATCTCCGCTACTTTGGAACCTAGTTGTTAATGAGCTAGTAGTCATACTCAACGGCATGAACATTTTCACCGTTTAATATGCCGACGACTTGGTCGTCCTAGTCAAGGAGCGGTACGAAGAGGTTCTACTAGACCTATTGACAGAAGAACTAAGGAAAGTAGAACTGTGGTGTGAAGGGAAATCTCGGAGGGTTAATCCCAATAAAACAGAGATAGTTACCTTTACAAGTTAGTTACCCTTACAAGACGATACAAGATAAAACACTGTAAATAAATAATCTTCTACGGGAAGAAAATACCGTATACGGAAGGAGCGAAGTATTCAGAGGTATAACTGGATAAGGAATTGATGAAGGGAACCCACTTACAGAGACAAAGTAACAAGGTATTACAGTTACTCATGCAGTACAGGGCGGCGATAGGCTCAGACTGGGGATTTCAATCGGAAAAAGCACTATGGTTGTACCGAGCCTAACATACGCATCAGTAGTACGGTGGAAAGCAACCGAAAAAGATACCCGAGTAATATAATCCTGGACAATGTACAGGCTGTCGCACTCAGGGGATCTTTCGGAGTAAGAAGAAGCACTCCAATAGCTGTGATCAACAGATTGATGAACCAGGTCAGCCTAGACCTGATTATCAGGGGAGTGGGCAGGGCGACACACAGAATTTTGAGTTGCAAGCAATTGAGAGGAAGAGGAAGTACAGGATACTTAGAAATCTTGGGGGGGAAATTCCAACTAACCAAGATCAAACTGTACTTCAGTATAGGACAAACAAAAAACTATTGTTTAAGAAAAAATATAAAGTGAAAATCCTGAGTAGAGAGGCTTGGAGAGAAAATTGCGGGCCCAAAGACAGACTGATCTGGTTCACAGACAAATCTAGAATGTCAACGGGAACTGGACTCGGTATCTGAGGCCCCAGAAGAAGGGACGACTTAACTTACTTCCTGAGAAAACAAAACACTATATACCAAGCTGAGATGGCAACTCTGGGAATATGTGCGGAAAAACTGATAGAAAAAAAAACAGCGGAGAAAGGATAACTATCTGCACAGAGAGCAAAGTCACACTGATGGCTTTGAGAAATCCAGCTAACAGTTCCCAACTGGTAGATTCGATCTCTCAAACATTGAATAGACTAGCGGGGAGTAACAGAGGGTGTATCTGTTGGGTTCCGGGGCACTCCGGATACAACGGGAACGAAAGGACGGACAAACTTGCCAAGAAAGTTGCACAGAGGCAGGATACCCAATACCTGTGCATAGAGGAACCCTATCAATCAAATCTTAACGCAATCGATAAGTGTGTAAATGATAGGGAGGAAGAAAGATCGATATCATCTCAAAAATTCAGGTGGACGAAGGAACTCTTAGACGAGGATGTGAAAGACTGGCCTAAAGGAACGGCATGCCTGAGCAGGACCAAAGTCAGGAACTACATAGGTCTACTAACGGGACACTGCAATCTGAGATGCTATCTACATAAGCTAGGCACGGGCACAAGTGAACTGTGTAGATGTTGTGGTACCACTGAGGAAACACCATACCACGTTATCTGCGAATGTCCAGAGCTTTTGGGCATTTGGCAGAAATTGTTGGGAGAAACAGAGACTAGAATATCGTTCAAAAAGGTTCCCGTGGACAACCTGCTGTACTTCGGCAAAGCTTTAGGTGTCACGTTAACTTTTTAGTAATATTGGGGAATTGGGGAATCAGGAATAAAATGGCTGAAGCTCAGTGTCCATCCACTCAAGCACCCCAAATGATAATAATAATAAAATTACGTTTGCAGTATACACGCGGAGATTTGTATGTATCAAATATTGTTCTAGCTTCAGATAAGTATACCAACTACATTCTTCTGAATGATCTTTTAAAAATATTGCGAATATAGTTTTGTTTATAAAGAAGATAATTTTAAAGAAGATAATTTTATTCTTTCGTATTATATATTTTGTGACGACAAAATGCCACGTCATAATGGATAAGTCTTAACTAAAATATTATACACATATTCGTTAAATATTACATTAATAATATATTTTAAAACATTTTATAAGATATACATTTTATAAAATCGTTTATCATGCAAAATATTTAGAAAATATATAATAAACTTATCTTCAATCATTTTTACTTTACATCGGTAGAATTTTGATTTATATCGTGTTACTCTTCTCGTTTTAATGTCAGCCGTAAAAGCTATCACAGTAGCACGGAGCCTAATATTATCCTTAATATGGCACTGTTCTAGCAACTATACTATCCTTAGTATAGACATCAATGATGTACAGGGTACTGAAAAAAATAGCAAAAACACGTCAGAATGGAAAACAAAATCATACATGTAAAATATTTTTGAAAAATTTATCCAATAATACTAAACTCAACCTCCCACTCTCACTCTCTAGAAGTGTGGCTGGAGAACAACCCATTTTTTTTGCAGATTCGAATTTCCCAGAAGAAATTACCCCAATTTGACCTACAATTAGTTGTATTTCGAATGATAGATGGCACTGTCATAGACTAAAATTAAAATGGGTAGCAATTTGTTGTAATATAGGAATATCTCGCGGAATACTTATCGAATAAAAAAATGGGAAAAAATATGTCAAATATTTTTTACCAATCTACTTGATGACACTAAACGCAACCTCAAATTCCCATTTTCTGGGAATAGGGAGTAAGGCAACTTTTATACAGATGGTTTTGTTGTCAGCAAAAATTAAAAAAAGCTAAAACCAAATCGAGAATTGTTTTCAAAAGCTTAGTAAAAAACAGTTTTTTATGTTAAATCTTGTTTCTAATGATTTATGTTTATAGTGGACACTAATCTTCTCGTTTGTTTCTTTTTTTCCCTTCGATGCTCTCTGTTTTTCCAAGTTTTCTCCGACCGATAAACGGAAAGAAGGAACCAAATAACTACCAAAATGAATTTCAAATGAAAGCCAATTTTCAATTTCAAATGTTATTTTGACGAATTGTTAAAGAAATGACTTATCCGTTGTTGTGTCTGGAGAACTACAACTTTTTATTATCGGAATAGTCGTTTAGTTTATTTTTTATTATTCTGTCAGAGCTCTAACAACATCATAAACTTTCGTTCCGTAACTAGAAAAAAATTGTCTCGAAATAAGTTCATCTGAAGAGGAATTGATCCGCTTGTTAATTATGCGTAGTTGCGATGATAAAACTAGATCTTATGAACAAGCGACTACTTTAATCAATGAGATTTTTCAAAATCGAGCACCCATATCTATGGTAACTGTCCAGAAAACTGTGGTTCGTTTAAAAGTAACGGGTTTCGTTGATGATCGATTACATTCTGAGAGATGAAAAATGGCTAAAAAAATCTAAAACAAACATGCATTTATGCCTTTGTTATGTCATTTGTGGAGAATCTTGATACATCTGCAAGAAAAGTAGCATTACAAGAAAATATCTATCGTACTTAAGTTTTAAATATTCTACATTGTAAAAAATGGCATCCGTACAACATGAGCTTTGTACACAAATTAAATGAATGTGATCCTAATCATGGAGTAGAATTCTCCAACGAAATGTTACGTTTATATGACGTTGATCATACATTTTTCGATAATATCATTTTCACAGATGAAGGTACTTTTCAGTTAAATGGAGAAGTTAACACATATTACTGTCGATATTGCGCAGCAAAAAATCTGAGATTGGTACGTGATTAGCTTACACAATATCCTAGAAAACTCAATGTTTGAGCTGGTTTTCGTGCCGGTGGTATAGTAGATTCTTTTTTTATAACATTTAAATGGAAATCAAAATGGAAAACAAAATTACAAACTGAATTTATTAATAAAATAATCATTGAAAACCTGTTCCATTTACAATTGATTAATTATGAGAAATAAATTAATTTATATCATGAAATTTTTTTAAATTCATAAAATGCATTTGACCCATTTTTGTTGTTCAAATAAAAGCCTTGTTCATTAATAGGGTAGTATACATCTCTTAATCGAGCATACAAATAATTTAATGTACATGATTTCGAAAAATCTTAAAAAATTTTTGGATAAACACAAAACTGTTCATTATTATAAATATTATAATAAAGATATGCTCCAATTATTATACCGAATATAAATACACCACATATAAATATAATATATATAAAAAAGTTAACAATAATATTTTTATAGTTTACAATTGACGTATGAAATTTATGAAATATATTGTTCTGATCTTCCAAATTTGAATTCAGCACTGATTCATAAATGGATTCAATATTCATATTCTTTAGATCTTCCACTTCCTTGTTTACCCCACTCAATACTTTAAATGTAGAAGATAATATATTATTGTCTTCAAAACTACTGGACGTTTTTGTTTGACTGCTTTTATCCTAAAACAGTAAACGAACCAATTTCTTAAAGAATGATTCAATCAGTAAATAAATTATGCTAAAACTAGAGAAATATCAATAAAATCGAAACAATTTCGAATGTTTAACGTAATTTATTTGCATATAGTGCTTTTTAAAAAATATTCAGAAAATAAAACAAAAAACTGCAGTCAAATAATTGAAAATTGAAATCTTTTTTATACGTTTTCTAACTTCAATGAAATGTGTTGTTTTCTACACGCTATAAAAACACCATTTTAATTGCAAATCTAACATTCTCTTATGGTAGTTGATTCAGCTACTTCGTGCATTGTCATACAGTCTACACATGATAAAATTAAGACGTTTTTTACATTAATTTTAATGAATAGTAAGACATAACTAGTATACAAGTGAATGTTTCTTTTTTTGTGTATTTCCTAACTGTAATAAAAATATACAGAGTGACCCATTTTCAGTTTACACTGGAAATTCTTGAAATTCTTTTGCTGTTTGTGGTACAGGGGTAGAACCGATGATATTCTTTCATTATTAATATGAAGAAGCTTAATTTTGTACAATGTAGCCCTGAAATGAGTTGATTTCTGCAAACATTTAGGAAAGATGGTGCTTAAGAGTCGCGTTTTCGTTTAGACACAACTGATTTCCAATTCAGTAACAAATTAAAAATTACCACTGACATTCACGTTACATGACCCATTGAAAAAATTATCAGCGTTGAGTACGCCGCACATAGGTCCAGAACGGCTTTAAAACTGTTCATAGCGTTAAAAATGAACTGCATAAAATTAATGTAAAAATTACATTTTCAGTTTCTCTATACATCAAAGAACATGGATTGATATAATTTTTTTCCAAAATCATGGCGATTTAGTTTGTTTACATGACCCTGAACAATTGTAAAAAATTGCTCCATATCAAAAATGGCAACGACTGCTTTGATACATTTCAGAACATACATTAATACATATTACTGTATTAATATTATTTATTCAATTATAATATTATAATTAATTTTATTTTTTATTCATTTAATAACTTTGACATTTAATTCTTATAAATTAAATATGAAACGAAATTCCACAAAAAACAAATCGTTAACATTGCGTACCTCAATTCCACGAATTCTCGCGAACCTTTTTGTATGCCTAAGCATAGAGCGTCAGTCAATCTTTGAGGCAACTTTGTTGACTCTTTGCTAGGGCTTATAATAAACTGGTGCTAAACAAACAGTCTAACTTTGAAACATTAAAAAATGTATTGAAATCATATATTCGCACAAGAAACACAACATCATTATTCACCTTTATTGCTTGATTTATAAGACTCTAAATAAAGTTCAATTTTTCAGTGATCTCGAAATCGTTTTTGACTTTAAACTTCGGTTTGATATGCCCAGGGATATCATTATATAATTTTCTCTCAGAACTTTGTTCATTAGGCACAATTTTATAAACATCCATGATGTAAAATCATTCGTATTTTTATATAATATAATAGTCAGACTAATTACCAAATTACATATTGCTCTGTGTTCTGGTTTCCACATACCTTTATTGTCTTAAATCATCAGAATCTATCCTACATAAAGACTTTGCCTACAGTAGCGGCAGACGTATGTCTGACCATGAACATAATTATATAGATATTTTAGCATGTACTGGTTTGGAAACTGCAACATCATTGTCAAAAATAGGATCTTTCTATTCTTTATAAACTTCTAAATAAATTGATTAATTGCTCATATTTACTCAAATGCGTGAGATTTCTAGTACTGTCTCAAAGCACAAAATGCTCTGATCTTTTTTATATTGAACTTGTTAGAACAATCACTTAACTTGAGGATACGTTCCCAATTTTTAAGCTGTCTAATTCTCACAGCAACAATGTTAATTTTATTGTATTTCCTTTATCGCTTTGTTTGTGATTATTAATATTTAAAAGTCGGAATGATATTTCTTAGTATTTGATTTAATGAATATCGTACGACGATGGCTGTATTATCTTACGCTAGTATTTATTACTTAGTTCTATAGAATATGTAGCTTCTATCTAAATTTATTATTATTATTATATATTGTACTTTTTATTAATAGATATATCCTTATATAATGAAAATAATAATAATAAAAATAACAACAATAACACAACTATGCGAATCACACTCGCAAATCACGAATTTACTTTCGCGGCGTTTTCCTTGAGAGATCTACTACAATTATTGTGCGACGAAATGATTTCCAGAGAAAGAACCAAATTCGAGACGAGGAAGTGAGAATTCACAATAGACAAGGGAAACCAAATCTTTTGATTAATTGAGAAAATATCTATTCCCCTTTCCATTAATTTATTGGTCATAGAATAGTGTAGTCAAGCCGTTATCAACGAGCATCGTCTACCCGACAATCTTTCAGCATTGTATAAATTAAATTAAAGTTAAAAATTCCAACATGACATTCCACGAATTCAATCCGCGATTATCATCGTGGGCGTATGTCAAGTTGGTGAAGCGCCGACATCGTGCCAAGAGATCCGTTAAAAATTACAAATGTTAGACCGAAAACACCCCCAACGAATATCGTCCGCGTGCCGACTCGACCTTTAAAACAGAGAATTCGCCGTAAATCGATTTTAACTAATCTGAGCATTTTCTTTTAACTAAAAGAGTTCCGACCCTACATTTACATCAAAGCAATTAGCTCTTTTCAGAACATATCATCAAACTAATAGTATTGAACTCTCGTTGTCCCTTAATTGATTTAGTTGAACTTTCTATTTATGTCACCAGTTTACAAGAAAATCGAAATTATATTTATTGATGTGACATCACGAATTTTGCACACGTGCTATGTGGCATGTTTATCAGTAGGTCAGTTTCGGTATGCATGAGAGCTTCATGATCCCTTCTACTTCGAACGTCGAATCTTGCACTTACTTATATGAGGACAGCAAACTAAGAGGAAAATATCATCAAAAATTAATATATCATTATAGTAACTAGTTCTTAACACGTTAAAAATATTTAACGTTCTAAGACCGTGATTTTTCATGTTATTTTTCCCTCAATACAACATAATCCTCGTGATCCATCTTTGAAAAAATATTGTACACTGATGGCGCAATAGCTCTAAACTGTAGTACATATGACGCAAAGAAATTAATTATAACGCTGTAAAAAATACAATAAATCAGCAATAAAGACACAGATCGTGCATCTTAGATATAAAGACAAAAAAAATTTAAAT
>JABFQD010005478.1:0-10670 GCA_022817045.1 Psix sp. ZL-2020
TTAAATATGACGCGAATTAAATATTTATATTATATCAAACTACCAGTAATCGATCGATTTTTGAATCATTCTTAATTATGCTGTTTTGTTCGACAAATAACTTTGTAGAGTTAAATACAGTTTATCTTCGACAAATAAAGTGCATACATTTCATACGCACAGAATCAATTGCTTTTATTCGATAACAATTTGTTTCCAAACAGTATTAAATTTTATCACAATGAGCAGTTCTTTTCATACGAAATTTATATAGATCTACTTCTACATCAAATTTTCAAGTTACATCAAACATGAAGTTTCACAAACCAAGCTTTTTCAAAATATCATAAAATATAAAATATATTTATTCATTTATAGTTATCCCTTTATTGTTTATAATATATCATACTATATTATTAATTCATTTTTTATGCCCAAAAAGAAAACCAAAAAATAATATTTAACATATTTGGTTTTTATTTTCTAAAGATTATCATAAAATATATTTTAACACAAGTAAGAAAAATTCTCTTGTCGACCCACCTTAATAGACATTACATACTCTATTATTACTCTTGACTTATAAAAAATTATATTCTAGTGCAATTATCAAATCGATATATAAACTTCTTACACGTGACCTTCAAATCATGCACATTCAAAGGCAACATTACGTTAAGTTAGAAATGAAAAAATCGAATTGGAAATTAGGGGAAAGTTTTTTTCTGATCGGAAAAAACATGTACTTGATTTCAAGGTCGCAGTTCTCCTTCAAGTTCGAAGCTCGGCAATTCTGGTCGAGTGACTTACCTATCAGAACGCCTACGGACAAAAGTAGTATGAAGGGTCTTCTTCTGCCGTATGATAATCTGCAACGATCGCTAACACTTCCCAGTATTGGGGTCACAAAGAAACCTACTAGTGGACTCAACGCCCAGACCAGAGTCATATGTTGATGATCCACGCCAATTTTCAAAAGAGTTGGCGAGACAAAAGCCGTCTCCGCCGCGTAAGAAAATTCTATCCCCATTACTGCTGCGGAAACTCGCACTAATTCCCTTCGCGTTTTCCTCCTTCAATTAAATTTTCGTTCAGTATTAATCCACTCTTAACAGACTATTTTGTAATAAATGAGATTTTACTGTATAGAAAAAATAATGATTTGAAAACTTTGAATATGTATTTAAAAAATGATTGATTGATTTATGTATATTGTAATGTAACTTTAAAAATTGTTTAAAAATTTGTTTAGTTTAATTTCAAAAAATTACCTGTAGATGTGAGCATAGTTTTCCAAAGTTCTTTCCAATTTGGGTGGACCTCGAATATGATTGATAATGCCCTCTAAGCCCCTGTCAGTTGGAATTTCATTTTTCCATTCCTTCCAAGCATCCCACTTTTCTTTGACTCTGCTTCGAGCAGCGTGGATTCGACCAGTAAATCCCTCGTATTCGTGCAGTTTTTCAGCCATAACTCGTTATCTTTTAACGCTATTAACACGAAAGGTAATAATTGCTGTATCAAACGAAGAGTTATTTGACTTTACATTTCATATGAATCAAAACGATGAAATGAAATCGAACAATCCTAAGAGAGTCAATTTCACAGATTAGATTGTTGCTTTTGTAATAAGTAGCTTACCTCTGAAATCAATTTTTCATGCGTTTTCCTCCTGAGTCGAAAATAATGACGGATTTCAAGTTTATTATTGAACATTTAAACTGCGAAACGCGATTTGTTCGATTTATTTAATAAAAAGTACAGTGTAATTTTACAAACTTGCTAACAAAATTGTTTATGGTTATTATCATTTGTTATTTACCGATAATCGTTTACCAAATTTGCATTTGGAATGAGCTCAGTATCATCTATTTTCAGATGTTCTTTCAAATAGGAGACAAAGCCTTTGCAAATTGAACGATATTATGCTTTACGGATATTGAGCAGTATTTCTTTCCGTTGAAGACGTATTTATTGACAACGTTTACATAATTTTCATCAGGAAATGCAGACGCAAAACTGACTCCCACCAGTGTAGTAAATTTGAGCTCTTCTATTTGTATCATTTCAATGAAATAATGAGAAGTCGAATGTATCGAACATATTGAGTTAAACTGTATTAAAAACGAAACTAGTTTTTACCACTTTTGTCCGTAAAAATTAAATGACAGTTTGTTGTAAATGAATTGTATTTGTAATTGTAATGAACAGTACTTTAACGAATTGATGTCACTAATTAGTGACAATAATTCATTTTCACGAAAGCGCATTTTTGATGTTTTCTTCATTTTTGCGAGAATGTTGAACTGCGAATGACTTTCGAATGAATCCTAAAATCGTAATGCTTCGAAAAATTATTTTTAAAATCACGTTTATAATCATTTACAAATCACGTATAAAAATAAATGCGGAAGAATTGACATGAGAATGTCAAAATAAAATGTTGATTATAAGCGAATTTCCAAACTGATTGGAAATTATTGATTTACGTCATCATCAAACATTTACATAGAAAACCACTTAATGAAAGACAAAGAATCTTTGTTGCGTTTCACGATGGATTATTTCATCCCAACCGATTAAAGCTTATTTATTCATTAAAAAATGAATAGTTTTTTTCAAAAGGAATACAATTTAATGTTGAGACTTCAACCCAATACTGCACTGTCAGTTACTTAAATATAGAAAGAAAAGGAATTCTGATAGCAATTAAAAAAGCTTTATTCCATAATGTGATTAATTAAATTTCCAACCAATTTCGTTGAACAAAAATAAACGATTTCCTTTCTTTCGCGATTCGACCATTCATTTATATATGAGTATATATTAATTTATATATAAAGAGAATTCAAATATGATTGTACAAAACTTAAATTTAAAAAATTGAATTCAATTAAAATACATACAGTATCTTTTATTTCAACAAACAAAACTTATCCTAGGCGATGTACAGCTTTTATGAATTTCAATCCAATCCGGCTTTTCAGTTGTTTAAATTAACGATTTTTATATAAATTTGTAAAACGTTTATTTAGGATGATTATCATACTAACACTCAGTCACTTTTTAAAAAAAAGCCACGCAAAACGAAGCGCAATTGAACACGATGCTTCGAAGAGAACCGTACAACTACTAACTCCTTATAACAAAACGTTCAGCTAGCGGACTTGCATGTACCTTTTCTGACAGTCGCACTGCGATTCTTAGGGAATGAAAGACCAAGATTCAATAAGCGATTTTATTGTACCGCTGTTTACATTGTTTTCAAATAATGAAATAATGATGCAGTAGAGAATTTTTTATCAAACATACTAATCGATAATTATACTTTCCCGATACCTAATGAACTGATTGAAAACTCAATTTAATAATAACAATAAATTAAAAAGAGTATAACTATTTAAACTTAGATTCAAGCAAACATAATTTATCTTAAAGATTATTTTTAATGAAAAAATATATACATAATATTAAAATTATTATTTTGCCACTGATTAAAACGTATTTAACTTTCAAATATCGATTGGAACAAAATAATATTGATTCGAAAGAAAAAAGAAGAAAAAGCAAAAATAAGTTCATTACTTAAAATTAGTGACTTAATAGGAGAATATTCATCAGCCAGTTCATTAATAAGGATGCAACTTCATTTCCCTCGCGCTCTTTTACACGTCAAATATCTTGCCGATTGAACACAAATTTCGTGTATAAAATAAATCTCATTTACAATCTCTCTTTTTTTTTCTTTCTCTTTCTTAAACAAATTATTAACAAATTATTAAGCATATTCAACGTATAGCATAACAAAAATTCAGCAAATCAATATTCTCATTCACTCCAGAAGTTTGTCATTCATAAATTGAATATTGATAAGCGCCGCGGCGATGACGGCAAGACTCTTGAGGGTTTGTCTGTCCTCAAATTCCGAAGGCGTGAATCCTTCGAAAATCCTAAACTCTTTGAAGTACTTATGGGCGAGGTCTGCCTTCTGGCAAATGAGTCGTAGGTCCCTCTGGAGGAAGCTCGCGGAAGAATACAAACTATGATCATCAAGGTCTCGGCGCAAAAACACCGTGTGACCGCTTCGAGTAAGCAATTCTACGATGTCGGTGAGCTCGATATCAATAATGACTGCATCGGTTTTCGGAATCGTTTGTAGAAAGTTTCCTCTGTTTATCAATACCTCGTTGTTCTCCGACTCAGGAATAACGTCAGATACAAAACTGATCCGTCCCAATGGTGTGAATGAGATGAAAAACTTGTACACCAGTTGACTTGGCAGAAGTCGTACTCTCTCGAGTTTGAGGATCGTCCCGACACTGCCGAACTTGTACCCCAGCTGTTTAGGGATGACTTTCGAGTTGCTCTCGTTGCTGTCCCACTCGAGTTCCTGACTAAGGATGTTGCTCAACAGAGGTGGCAGGTCGTAGAGCACTTTGGATACCTCGCTGCGGGAACGATTGTAGTAAAACGTAAGCTCGTCCAGACTATTGTTGAGCCGGATCTTCTGCAACAGGAGACAGAAGCTCTGCACGCTGCACATGAGGTAGACACACACTTCATCAATCCAAGAGACGTTTGAGACTCCTAGGAACAGTTTTGGGTTTCGCTTAATGTTACGGATGGTGAACGATTCCATGCTGTTCGGCTCTGCCACGAAGCAGATCTTTGTCGTAATTTGTTGAAGTTCGGTCTGTGTGCCCTGTGAAATGGTTCTTTTCCTTTCTCTGATAGTGGATGTTGGGATTTCAGGTGTTGCGTCTTTCGTAATCTTTCTAATTCTGCCGCTCTGGAATTATAGATTAATGTATGTATTATAAATTCTGAAAATAATTGAATAAAAAAACAGTATTAATTTGAACAAATAAATACTAAATAATTCTGTACCTTATTGTAATGTATTTCCGTATTCAACGTCTTCTCCTCTATTTTGGTCGGTTTCAATAGTTCTGGGGAAGTTTGGTTTATTCTTTTCTTCTCTCTGAATTTGGCTTTTTTCTCTTTAGTCTGAAAATGAAAGCTAACTTTTAAACATTGTAAAAATATGATATAATTATTGTCTTCGACATTTTTATTTCAATTTCGAACCTCGAAGTCTTTGAAGAGTAAATCATTAAATTCGCGTTTGGTTAACCGCAAAATGTTGAGAAGTGTGATTTTGCAGATTTTGATTTTACCCATAACAGATTCCAGAAAATATGAGCGATGGACACGTTCTTTTCCTGATGTTTTCCATACGGTTCTTTTGATAATGGAATTGATAAATGATATTTTCGACGGTTTATTAAGCAAAGAAAATTTTTTCTGAATTTCTTCTTTCATTTCATCCGTAATGCGATAGCACATTGCGGTACAATCATGTCCCTGTAAAACAAATACTTACACTGAGATGCAAACCAAAATATATTTATTTTTAAAAATATGATATTGATTTGTGTTTCGTTTTGTATTGTTTAATTAGTTAAAATAAGGTATTTAATATACAATTATATGATTCTATTAAATATATTATATTAAAGAAAATATAATAAATGAAAATAAATAATTCCAAATAAGATAGTTAAATAAACGTAATTGAAATAATACAATTACCTTCATTTTATTACAAATTGCTGACGTTTTGTTACACTTTTCCATTTTTCTCGAGACAATGCAGAAATAATTGGGCGAAACTTATAAAATGATAGTAGATGATTAATTCTGGTTTAGTTATTTGAGGTAATTTAACAGCATTCAGAATGAAGCTTTGAAAAATGACGAGTTGTGATATGGTTGTTTAGCTTCTTGTATAAACAAGTTAGAGAATGTTCGTTCCAAAATTGTTTTTATCAAATCGAATAAAAATAAATAAAAAGGATCAACAAATGTGCAATAACAAACCAATGTTGTTTTGGGTATTAAAATTAAAAACCGAAGAGTAACGAAAAAATAACAACACTTTTTATCATAAAACGAATTAAAAAAGTATCAATCGGTGTGAATCAAGGTTGACTGAAATAACAAAAAAGTCACAAACATTTACACTTATTTATTTATTAATCGCATCAAAAATTTAATACAAAATTAAATAAAAGATTAAACACAGTTTATATTTATAAGAATATAATACATATTCTAAAAATCAGTATTTACATAATGCTTTCTACTTTCGTCATATTTACAGTGTCACTTTTAATAATATAAATTTTTTCGATTAATTTTACAACAATTTCACTGTAATTCCCACTTTTTTCTAATTACATTAAATATAAATTCAGTATAATCCTTCAATAATCATTTCCACTGTAATGCCATGTTAAAATCATGCCTCTTTCCTTTGAATGACAAATCATTACAAACAACATGTCGATTAAAAGCCGCGTTATTCGTTTTGTGCATAAAAGCAATCCAGCGGCGCAATTGGTGATTCATTCGCTACCAGCAATATGCGTGACTGAACAAATTTGTGATCAACAATTCTACCGCTTTCGTATATAAATCTTTCGTTAAATGTGTGGATATAAAAAATGTATCAACAAATGCATTTCACTTCGGAGGGCTGATCTAAAGATTGAAAAGTCTTGCGAGATTTCGATTGCCATGTAAATTGTCAAAAATGTATAAATGCAGAATTTCTTTTTTTTTCCTCCAATAAAAAACATGTCTCGCGGGTTAGAATAAACGTTCTCGAATCTACGAACGTTAATTTTACAGTCCATAAATAAATCAATAGTTTATTTGTTCGACGGAGCAAACGTGAATATCGTCGATTGGCTGTTTATTTACACTGCATTAACAGGGGTGTGTCAACTATCGTTCGCGGTTCGATATCAAATTACTACGGTCAAACTCAATTACTTTGGGGTAAGCATTCAAAAAACAAGCTCGTCTTCTCACAACTCCTTCAAAAGGGCGGATTTTGCATTTTTTAACTTGTCTAGTCTTCGTTGTAAATGCGAGTTTGCTGTTTCGAGCTCTTCCACTCGAGCTTGAGATTCTCGAACCTGAAAAATTATTTCAAATTTAATTATCTATATTATTAAAATGTAAAGATAGAAAATAAAGATAAATAGTGATTTATGATTAGAATACATTTAATGAAAAATATAATTCCATTTTATCGACTGAGGTAAATATGATTATTTTAATTGATCACTTTGTTGGCACACAAACTTGATTGGATGCGATTGTTAAGAAATGCGAAGTATTTTAAGCTGAAAATCACGCGAAGAATGCAACTCACTTCTCTTTGCAATTTTCTCTTTTCGACCTTTAGCTCGTCTTCTGCTTTTTCGGATGCTTCTGCTGCTGACTTGTAGCGTATTACTTGACTTTCTAATCTGGCTACAGTTGCTTGTAGTGTTGACATGTCTTGTTCCGCTTTCTGCAGTTTAAATTTGTAGTCTGCTAAAAGTTTATTAGCTTCTCTTTGAATATCGTCCGAGTCTGAGAAAACACCTAAAAAATTATTGGAATGATTGTAAATCGATTGAATTTATGATAATTAATTATTTTAAAAAATAGGAATTGAAAAATTACCCAAAATAGAGCCTGGCGAACGTTCTGTTCTCATACGATTTTTCGCTTCTTCTAGTTCTAGCCTTAAATGTCGAATTTCATCCTGCAGTTCTTTTTTCTCTGATGCAAATTTTCGCAGTCTAACATCTGTGAGAACATTAATTAATTAAAAACAGTTGTATTGAAAATTATTTTTTAGATACACAATGTCGATTTCATTACGCTTTACATTTAAATTATACATTTTTTATGTTCCATTTTTACTGAAACCTGTTTAAATTATTGAAGCTAAATATTCTCAAAACATTTCATATTTTAATAAATTGAAGTAAATCACAAATACATTTTAAATAAAATATTCTATGTTATACATTAATAATTATTACAAATTGATCAAATTATAACATTCTGAAATATTATTTTTTTAACAATAAATTCATGTTTGCTAAAAAATCACCTAAAGATCCTTCTCCTGCATTTTGTAATAATTCTGCTGCTTCGGTACTGACTAGTACTCTCTTTCTGCATACTGGACCATTTTCTGTTGGTGCATCTTCATTTTCACTTCCTTCATCTTCTACTATGACAAGTCCATTTTCCTGTAATGTGTTTTATATTTAATAACCATTGTTTCGTTTTATTTCTTTGTCTTATTTTTGCTTTTCCTAGTTTAAACTTTACATTTCATTACAATGCTTTCAAAAGGTGAGGATTCTTACCTCTATAAGTGTATCTCTCTCTAACAATTGTGCTTTACAAATATCATAATCTTCCTTCAAACGTTGACTCGTGCGTTTGAGTTGTTCTGCTTCTCGATTCTTTTCACGAAGTTCTCGTCTCAGCTGTGCGATCGTCTCTTCTAATTCTTCCAACTTATCTTTCAACAGATCAACCTGGTATGCGTACGAGGATTTTTCGTTATCCAATTGGGCGTTTGCGATCATGGCTTTTCTAAACTTTTCTTCAAATTCTTTAAGCTCTGACTGAAACATGAATAATTTTATTAAAATCATTTACAAAATATCTAGTTTTTGAATAATATAAATAATCCAATAACAATGAAATGACAAAAAATCATTAAACCATGAATAAAAAATATCAATACTTATAAACTCGCTTAACAAAGTAAAAAGTTCAAGATATCAGTTTTATGATTTGATAGAGATAATATTAGTTAAAATATGTGAGATAAAATATTTACAAATTGTACGTTAAAGATCTATTGAGATAATCAGTTCAAAATGTGCGATTTTTAATCGCATTTTAAACAAATCTTTTAGAATTATATAAATCATTGCAAGTTTTAAACTTTATAAGTACCATTTTCATATCTAAACTATAAGAAGAAATTACGTCACTATCATGTCCAAGATATGATATGCTGTTAATAATCAAATTTTAATGTACAAAGAAGTTATTCATTAAAATTTATGAAATGAGACTTTTTAAATAAAAAAGTAACAGTTATAGTTTTTTCGTTAATCAAATTATTTTACCGAATTCAAAATGAAAGACAAAAATTATTCTATTTACTCTTATATCTCTCCCAAGACCAGCATCTTCTAACGAATCCTCCGAAGATCTTCTACTAGATTGAAAATTATTTGAATTTGTTAATAGTCGAGATGTTCGCATTGGATCTGGAGTCACTCTCAGAACTCTGCTGCTATCTGTTGAACATAAAACATAACAATTATATAATTTCCTCTGTAAATACTGTTCTTTAGATGAAAAAGAAGCTATTAAAATGATAATTTGAACGTCAACAGTGCCTAAATTTTTAACGGTTGAGAAACCAAGTACTTTAATATTCAAATTACAAGACAGAAACACAGATAATGCACCAACAATGAAGACCAAATATCACGATTGAAAGGTCTATAGCGGCAGTGTACCACTTGTTACACTAAACTCACAATTGAGATTTATGATAAGATACGGGTATAATCTTTATTTTGATGGAGGAAGATATAAACGTTGCCATCTGCGGTTTACAGTTTTAACTAATTATTCTTGTCAGGCGAAACTGAACCGAAGCTTGCTATTTAATTAGAAAATTGTAGAAGTTATTTTGATGACCTGTTTTGAATAATGTGTCTTTCTGATGATGAAAATTGATTTTACGATAAATTTTTCATTATTAAAGCTTGACGAGTATTTTCAGTTTAATTTAGAAGATTACAAGTGAAAACTTAATTATTTTTATTTAATTTATATCTGTAATTTTAATTGTCACATTGAAAAATACGTTATGCAATAGTTTCATCGAATGACACACTTGTTCTAACTGTCATAAAAGCCCATGGAAACAAATGTTAGTCTTAATCATTAGTTTATGAAATGAAATAAGTGAGTTACTTTGATTTATTTTCTGATTATCTGTCAATTTCATTTAACTAAATATTTACGATACAACATTTGTTTTAACAAAATTTTGGCTTACATTTTATCGAACGACTACATTTGGAATGTTTTTATGTTTGATCACCTCGTGTCAAATCGTATAAAAGAAGATATTGTAATGAGATATAATCTAATTTTAGAAAATTACGCATATGAATTAAATTATATTTAATTTCAACGTATATCTTTAAAAATGAAATTAGTTGAACATCGTTTTGAAACTGTATTTTTAAACTAGTGATAATGAAATGGTATTTTTTCATTTATACCTGAATTCATATCATAAACTCTATCTGCATTCTCCTCTGCCTCTTTTTGTTGTCTTTCTAGCTCGCGCATTCGGATTTCTCTAGCTTCCGCTCTGGCCAACCTCCGTGCAGCTAATCTAGCTTCCGCCTTGAAATAACACAAAGTTTTTCTTATTATTTATATTATGACTGAGATAAAGTAGTGATTTTCATTAATAATTAATCAGTAATATTTCATTACAAATAATTATATTATAATATAGATATTGCATATTTTTACTAACATGTTATTTCAACCAAGAAATACATTATTTTGTCAACTTCTTTAAATTTGGCAAAATATTAATTTAAACAATAATTCAATTAAGAGAAGATGAACAATATAATTTAGTTTAATTAAAAATATAAATTCTATAATGTCATTTTATTTTAATACGCAGTGTTATTCATTTTTTGCAAATCTAAGATGACAAGTTTAACGAATGATTTTATTTAAATATGTTGTTTACTATGAAATAGCCAAAATAGTGTATAAAATTATAA
>JABFQD010005479.1:0-10670 GCA_022817045.1 Psix sp. ZL-2020
TTATTAGAGAATCCTTTCAGTTCGAATAATTGAAAATTGCTTACAATAAATACATATATACTGAGTATATTAAAAAGAAGTTCAATTACTTAAATTTCGTAATTATTAGCATTTTATTTATAATGGAAATGCTTTTTTTCTTCTTAAATTCAGAATAGGCGAATGTTAACTTCGCACATTTTACATGTAAGACCTAATAAACATAGCATTGCATTTTATACTATTTATATAATTGAAACATCACAATAGAATAAGAATAATGTATTTTTCTATTTAAAAGACCAATACTTCAACGTATTCTTGAATTGAAGTGTCAAGCTCGCATGCCAAAATGTAACTCAACGTTATAATAATATTTTTTAGATCAATCTGCAAAATAAATTTTAATCAACATATATTGCATATATGATTGGATGTCTCACGTATGTCATATTACAAAAATAAATACAGTACTAAGAGAGTTATGCTTATGACTGAGTAACTATTATGAATTTACACGTTACTGATGACTTTATATACGAGAACACATTTGCATATACATATTACTTATACTAATTATTAAAGTACATCATTGATATTGTATGCACGTAGATTGCACACATGGAACGAATTATTTTCACGTTCAATTGATTGGAACAGTTAAATTACGGAATGAATAACTCTAATGGGAACTGAAAGCACTTTCACGCGAACGTAGAGTGTCACTGGCCTAAAATTATGACCGAGATGACATATTTGCGAATAGCAACTCGAATACAGTTGATCGAATTACCCTTGCTTCTTTGTGTACACAGCAACTCAATGAAGTCTCTGTTAAAGAAGTTTTTAAGATGTTACCTATGTTCTTTGCACAATGAAGATGTACTGATTAGTAGAGGAAAATACTGTCTGATACCTCCGAAACTAAAATCATCAGCCTTTTTCAAGACTTGAACATATTGAACGCCCTTTTCAATAAAATTATTTACAACGAAGAATAATTTATCTACATTACAATGTTGACAGTTCTGCAAAGGAATCCAATCAACCATCTAAACATACGACTTAAAGTGTCAATCTATAGAGAATGACCAGGTCAATGAAAATAGGATCATAGTTAATATTATATATGAATATCACTACTGCTTTACTTCATCTATCATCTATTAGTCTAAAACTTTGAAGATTTTTTCCTCCAAGGTGAGGTCAGATTTTGCTTCGCTTATTTCAGATTGAATTTAAAATATCTCTTCTTCCTTTAATTCTTCCAACATCTAATTCTTAGATAAATATATGTAAAAATTATTTTGATAAAAAAATAAAGAAAAGATTCAATTAAGAGGACATTTACTTTTTTTTGACGCGAAAAATAGGGTAATTTTAGAAATTTTTTGCATGCGAAAATGATTAGCAATTAGACTGAACTTTATACATACTATTTATTCATATTTAAATAGCATTTATGATTTTTTCCAAAATAAATAACTGAATTTTACGAAGATATAGCTTGCAGAGAGGTGTAGTGTCAGGCGTGCACGTCTAAGCGGGCGGTAGTGTAGCGGTCGTCTGGTTAATGTGAAATTAATTTTGTCAGCAAATTATTAAATTGCATAAGATTATCTGGATCTTGTACCACTTTCGTATTAATAAATTGAAAATTGATGAAATGGCGGCAACGTGAACAAAAGTGCATTTTTTAATCACTTTTTTACTCTCTTCAGCGAACTTTTAAAAATGTTTATTTTTAAAACTTGCGAATTAATGAGGTATAACCTCCAATGAATTATATTACCTTTAAAATAAAACAACAAAAAATAAAATCGGTCGAGTAGTTTTGGCGCAATGTGTCCGCCCAGTTTGAAAAATGTGGTTTTGAGGTAAACACGTTTAAAGTTTTGAACAAGTTTCAATATAATATAAATATTATTCAATGTTATTTACGTTAAGTCAGCTATTCCAGGGTCATTTAACCAGAAAGGGCATGAGACCCTTTCTCATGCCCTCTTTAAAGGCCTCACCAAATTTAAAGTCATACAATAGATATAATAATAGGAAATCCCGCGCGCACAAATGCTCCGAAACGGTATGTTTCGGAGCATTTGTACCGATTGTACCGATTGACGCGTTACGCTCAACGATCAAAAAACTGTGCAATTATATGAAATTAAGCAAAATTCTTCTGTACATTCCAGAATTTTGCTATAAAAAAAATCGATTTTTTTGTGAAAAAAGTAAATGTCCCCTTAAGAGCTCGAACGAAAGAGTAAAGTAAAGCTTAAGCTATTCACATAAACTTTACCCACTTTCTTATCATGTATATCTTATAAATTATATTAACCGAACTATCAGTGTTGCGAGAGCATTATTTCAGCTAGTAATCAACTGGACTCCTGCCATTTTGAATGTCTATGTTTTTTTTTTAATTTTATTTTACTACATAAACATATTATACCAAAACTGCGATACATTTTTTTGAATAATTAATAATATTAATGACTTAAATTTTAACTCACATAGTTTCCAGAGATGGCAACTATTCGCGACAATTTATACGGTTCTCTAACTTTTTTATTTTTTTATATAGATTGTAATTCTGAAATGTTTCCCATTTCCATACACAAACAGACATTAGACTTTGATGTAAAAAAATTATTTTTAAGATTTTTATGATGAACTCCAGGGCTATTTGTAGTTTGTACGTTTGTAGTTGGTGCTTCTAGTACTATGAAACAAAAGGCGTCTGTTCCTACCTCCTTTTTGATATAATTTCCTAATAAATAATACATAATAATATTAATAATAACAAATAATAATGCAATTCACAACCACAAAAAACAATTATATTTTCATTTGGAATTAGCAAACATAATTTTAAAGAATTATGCAACTGCGGCGCCATCTGCTATTCGCATAAAATATCTCTTTTCTTTTATATTTTCTACATAAAAACCAAAAAACTTTGATATTTGTCAAATAGTTTTTTTACACAAATATGCGACAACAGCGCTATCTGCAATTTGCATTAAATCTAACTTTCACTTATATTTCTTGATCAGTATAATGCATTAAATATGTCCATATATTCAGTTCTTCCAACCAACCCCAGGAAAAAATAACTATCGTATATGATTTACAAAATGACATGCAATAGTACAAAGAACGTATAGTAAACATATTAAGGCAATACTTTGTATATTAATAACCATATGGAGAGAAAATATATGCTGAATATACGGCATTGTGATATTTTATTGATGTATTAAATAAATATACTATATGGCCACTGTATATTAAATTTTTATATTTCTTTATATTAAGTTTATTTTGATTTTGTTCAGTACAGTTTTATATGTTGCTTGTAAAAAAAATTTCAATGATTACGTTGCCATCTTCTTTTTCGATATCTTGTAACAGTTTTTTCGAGGCAGATTTGTTCACTTTGTTATATACATTAAAAATATCATTAAAACTATGACATCAATCCTGAAAAAGAGCTGATTTCTACGCTACCAATTATATATGGTGTTCATTGAACTGCTTTTACATTTCTGTAAAATTAAATAATATGATATAACTATCTCAATTAATATATGAACGTAAGCGGCTGTTAACATTTAATTGAATATTTTGAATCGAAAGGATTAGCAGTAAGTTTTTTTTTATGGTTGGGGAAAATGCGTTATGCACACTGACTACTTGGCGCTAAGTAGTCAGTGTGCTAAACGGCTAAAAAACTATGACCTTTCACTAAGTTCTATATCATTTTTCTTGGCGCGCAAGAGACTTTTGATATACACAGATACCACATCCCACGATGACTAATTCTGCAGCATTCGCTACACGATGCTGTCCGGTGTAAGTGTCCCGAGTTGGTCCTCTACTTCGCTTCTCCTGTGGGTCCAATGCACGCAGGTGAAGAAGGTGTGTTGGACATCGTCGATCTCGTCGCAGTATATGCACGTGGGGCTGTCCACTTTGGTTATTTTGAGCAGATACTGATAAAAGTACCCGTGGCCTATCAGACGCTGGGTCCGATAGTAAGAAACCTCACCATGTTGGCGGTGACCCATGAGTCCAGACGTGGAATCAGCCTTTTCGTCCATCTGCCTTGCGTCTTCTCTGTCCAGCACTGCTGCCGTTTTTCCATCCTGCGGGAGCGAGCTTCTGATTTGGCTTGTTCTCGTCCGAGGAGTCCAATGTTTTGCCAGGCTTCCTGTCATTCCCAGACAGAAAGTCTATCGGCGCTGCCGAAGCCACAACCAGTGCCGCAGGCTCTGATACTGTGCGATATGCGGAAATGATGCGTAAGGCACCTGAGCCCAGATTTCTGCTCCGTAGAGCAGAAATAGGACTGATTGTACAGTCGCCATTAAGAGGCGACGTTTACTTGGCTTTGGTCCAGGGACGTTGGCCACCAGTCTACTAAGTGCGGTGGTGATCCTGGAGGCCTTGTTTGTCACCCGCTGGATGTGTGGCCAAAACGTAAGTTTGAAATCCAGCATCACACCTAGGTAGTTCAAGCTCGAGCTAGTCGTTGCAGACGTTTCTCCAACCTGTACAGGTAGAATCGTGTCAATCCTTTTTCTCGAGGGCATCAAAATCTCGGTCTTTGCAACTGCCAAGGCCAAGCGATGTTCTTCCATCCAAGAACAAACGCAGCGCATTACCTGGTTTAGCTTGAGTTGGGCAAGCTCTAGAGTGCGTGCTACAATGAGCACTGCTACATCGTCGGCATATCCAACCAATGTAGTTTTCTGTGGCATCTCCAGACACATCAGGTCGTCGTATGCGGCATTCCCTAGGTCCGGGCCGAGTATGGAGCCTTGTGCGGCGCCAGCGGTCAGTCGTTTCCTACGGAGTCCTTCGTCGGTGTCGTATTAGATAGCGCGTTCTCGCAGATAATCCTCTATTATGCGCGTTAAATAGCCTGAGACCCTGAATCTTGATCTAAAAGCGTAAACGGCGTCGCGCCAACTCATAGAATTAAAGACTTTCTTCATATCCAGGGTGACCAGGAAGGTAACCATCCGGGAGAAATAGTTCTCTGTTTGCGCCTGTTCTGCTATCTCGATAACCATATGCATTGCATGAAGGGTGCTGTGTCCTTTGCGGAAACCATGCTGTTGTGCGGAGAGATCTCCAGTTTCTCGGATAGCCGCGAGAATTCGTGGCTGTAGGAGCTTTTCCAAAACCTTTCCGGCTGTGTCGAGCATACACAGGGGTCGGAAAGAAGACGCCAAGTTTACTCTTGCCTTGGGTTTGCTGATAAGAACCAGCCTTGCAATTTTCCATCGCACGCAGAATGAGCCTGATATTAGGCAGCTGTTGTACATGTACAGGAGGAGCTGTGGACATACACCAGCTGTCGCCTTCAACGCCTCAGCAGGTATACCATCTGGTCCTGGTGACTTTTTGTTCTTAAGAAAATTGGTCGCCCTTATTAGCTCCTCCGCAGTGAAGAGAAGAATATTTTCCAGGTTCACTGCGTCGAGTTCCGGTGTTTTTTCCAGGTGGTCAGGAAAGAGTGTCGCTACTATTTCCTCCATCGTGCATGAGTCCATCGTTGAGCTGTTCACAGCGCCCAGTTTTTTAGTCTCGATCTTGTAGCCAAGGCCCCAAAGATCGTTGTCGATGTCCTCAATTATGGCTCGCCACTTGTCCTGTTGACTCCTTTTTATTGCAGTGCGGGGCTGTTTCTTCGCAATCCTATGTTCGGCGGATCGCAGAGTGGCTTCAGGTCTTCCCTGGGCTCGCTGCGCTCGTCTCCGAAGTCGGAGACATATCCGTCTCAGGTCTGCAATGCCCGGTGTCCACCAATAAACTGGTCTTTTCGTGCTGTGTCTCCTGCGAGTCATAGAGGCGTTACACGCTTCTGCCGAAAATCGCTTGGTGTGATTTGCGCGTGATTCCGCAGCTTCACGATCATCGAATCTTCGGCATCTATTCGCGGTGGACTGCATCCCTCGGCGTAGGCTTACAGCAAATCTTTCCTCGTCTATTGTGGAAGCGTTCCACAATCGAAGGTGGTCTGCATATGTCGGATCGCTGAATACGTAGCCTGTCTCGTAACACACTGAAAGTGATATATACTGGTGATCGCTCCCAGTATAATCCTCGATGACTTTCAATTTTACAATTTTCCCCAAAATTGCCTTCAATGCGAAATTGATGTCCGGGATCGTCTGTCGGTACCCGGGTCTGCGGAATGTAGACGTGCGTCTGGTATTTACTACCGCCAGCGCGGCTCTAGAAGTCATCTCAAGAAGACGTTTCCCTCTGGAATCCGGCGTCGGTATGCTCCACTCTGGCGCTTTGGCGTTAAAATCGCCAACGAGCACTATTTCCCTTTGGATTTTCATCAAAGTGTCCTCCAGTGGCACTTAAGTCGTTTAATTTGTTCTTAATCAATAGAGTGAGAATGGAAATCAACGGAGAAACCTGACTGATATGTGAAATGTGTACCATTTACGAACATTACATTCATTTTGCAACCTAAAGTATCATACGAACCATACCTGTACATATATGACAAAAATTATCATTTGTTGAAAAATTCGAATCTTTGTTGCATATTAAACTTTCCAATGAAATTAAAGCAGACTATATACACAGAGCACATTTCGTATAACGCGTAGTGTATTTGTTAATAAGTTTTTCATAATTTAATAAATTTTTGAGTTTCTATTTAAAGTGAAAAAATTTATTTGATATGTCTCTGATTACTACATGTGGTTTTCAACCCATCAATGTCGCTATTTTTCGCCCAAAAAGCATTTCAAAAGGAAAGAAACTTGTTCTCAGCAAGCATGTTGGTGCTGTGAAAGAACCAATTAAGGATGTTCCGAACTTTTCCGAAAATTAAAATGATACCATTTATTAATTAATTATTAATAATGCATAAAGCAGAATATTCATTTAACCTTTATATTTCTCTTGACCTATTAAAAACAAAATACTTATTGTCTAAAAATTTTCTATAGTTCCAATCTCTTCAAGACGACGAATCATCATTGATATTCTGATATACCAAAAGGCTTGTCATCCCCCATTATTTTTTTAACATTTGAGAAAAGATTTCGCTTAAAATTTTAGTTACTTCCTGTTAGAAAATTAACAACAGAATACAGGGTGGTCGATTTATTTAAAGACATCAAAAAATTTTTGAAAATAAGCTTTGAATTAAAAAAAAATTGCAATAAAAGTTGTTCTTCTCGACAGAGACTATCTAATGACTTTCTCAGGACAAAATGCATTAATCTAACATACGATTCAAATCATTTAGGTCTAGAGATGGCACTGCAATCGAAAAATAATGAACACACGAAAACTGATTAAAAAAAGGAATATCTCGTCCAATAGACATTGCGCCAGAAAATGGAAAGTACACTGCTTCCAATAATAGCCTATCCAATGACACAATGATGAACAAAAGCTACGTTCAAATAAAAAGACAGGTGATGTTTAGTTTAAAAACGAATCAACTCTGATTCTGTAATGGTACCTCCCATTCAGACCGACGCATCACCGGTATGTGGGCGTATGCAGTACCATGTGGTCAGAGCTCACTTCTCTTTCTGCAGCACCACCTTCGATTAGTATTAAATCTTTTAATCCACACATAAATTCTAACTAGGAGCTATTCACATATGGCTGATTATACTGAGCATTTAAGAAATACTATTTGTATAAAAGTTTATGACTGTAGCTCTATCTGCGATTGGCATGAAATGTCTCATCACTTTTGTATTTTATAGTACGAAACCACAAAAATAAAACTGTTCTTATTTGTGATCCAAGTAACATAATATTATTTACACAAATATGCGAAATTCCTATATGACTGATCATATCAAGCATTTAAAAAACACTAGTTTTTAAAAAATATGCGACTGCAGCGCTACCTTCGATTTCCCTGTCTTATAATTTTTAGAAAATTATGTAACTACAGCACTTTCTGCTATTGACATCAAATCTCGCATTTCGATCATACTTCCTAAACATAAGCCCCAATAATTTATCTATTTTCATTTGGCATTCAACTAACATGGTATAACATAAATAAACAACTGCAGCGCCACTGGAGTTGCAGACTGCCAATCTGCTATTGGCATCAAATTTAATTTTCACTTATATTTCCTAATCAGTGACCGCAAAAATATGCTTATTCTTATTTGGTATCTAACTAGCATGATAGTACTCATATGTGCGACTGCATCGCCATCTAAAATTTGCAATTCATCGTTATTTTTATTTATATGTTTTAAATAGAATTCATGCAATTATGATTGCTTATAAGCTGTGTAGAGTTAGCCTAGAAAATTGTTATAAATAAAAAATTTTGTTGTCAATTGTTTGTCCATCATATGACCATATTGACTATTTTTTAAAAAAAATTTTACCAGTTATATTAACAAAATTTTTTAAGCTAACTTCACAAAAACAAAAATTTTCGATTCTTTTGAAATAAAAAACACGATTTGTTTGTCCATCGTTTGACCATATTTGACCTTCAATTATTTTATTTTTGCCACCAAAAATTATAGCAAAACAAATTTTTTTTCAATAGGCATTATTTTTACATAAATATCTGCTTATAGTGGCATCTACAATGGACACTAAATTCAGCATTTCGCTTGTATATTCTACCTAAAAAACATACAAATATAACTAATTATATTAAGCACTTACATATTAATAACAATAAGTTCATATGAAATTTCCTCACCCCCACCCGGCAAATGGGGTTGTAATATTTCAGGACGTTTTAATGATAAAAAATTTAAAAAATATTTAGCATGTAGAATTATTGAATAATTTTGTAAGTTGCCGAACCATCAAGTACAATTGTATTTATATCAATAAAATAATAAAAATCGACTGTCGTTCGTGACAAACCTCTGTTACATCGCTATCGAAATTAGCTGTAGTTAAATCGGTACTTTCCCGGATTATCGAGATCCACAACTTCAAGGACGTCGAGTGTTTCTTGGGTTTTCAGTCAGTCGAAGGTGAACTGTGAATAAAAGTTACTTAAATATATCGGTCTTTCTACTCATTTAGACCCCCTACAGACACAAATATTTTTTCATAATATTGATTTCTTGTATGTTTTTTTAGTTATTAGAGAACTTTGTTCTACTTGTTCATTTCTATTTTCTCCCACTCAGCCCACTACTAGAATAGAGTAGGAGGATTTTAATTTAATATGTGGAGTTAGTAAGTGTACCCCACAAAACCACCTTGTCTGACCTTTTTGCATCACGCGGAAACGATGTTTCATGATTTTACCTAAATGTCCTGAAAATGAGGCTGACGGAGAATAAGAAAAAGAGGAAGAAGACGAAGAAAAAGAATAAACAAGAAGAAGCAGAGGTGGAAGAAGAGGAAGTACAAAAAGTTATATACAGGTGTTTTAAATAAGATATCAATATAAATTTCTTGACTGAATAATGAAATCACCGTTTTTTGTTCTTTTTATATTCTTTTACATAAAAAAATATAAAATTTTATATTTCTTCTTCTTTTTTTATATTTTCCATAAATAAATTTTATTGATACATATAGGATGTTCCCCCCCCCCCTCCTATTAACGGTGGTGGTAACTTTTAAAAAGTTTGTGCCCCGCGAAATACGAATCCGATAGATTTTGGCGAACTCTCATCGTTTTCAAAATATTCACATACTGGGTTCTGAATAACTACATATAAACTGTAATGTTCGTGATACATCACTTTGAAAATATGCTATCTTTGAGTCCTTCTGTCTATAATTTAACGTTAATAATTAGTCCGACAGCTACCAGGAGGAGCCGAGCTCAGAAATTAACTATATCAATTTGTTTTCTTTTGTTATACTGATTTCAGGCTTATCCGTTAACTTATTATGTTTTTTGAAAATAAACCCGGTACCATCTAGTTCTATGCAGCGATCTACGCTTTAAGCGTAGCGCTATGACATTCGTCAACCTCTGTATATCTTGTACCTTATTAACATTTTTTAAATTAACTTTCACTACTATCTAACATTTATTAGCTAACTATTGTAAATAGCGCTATAGTTCTAGGTCGAGTATAATAAGTGGTATTTAACAGATTGGTGGACATAAACGATACCTCCAGTGAAACCGTTGTCGGTGTCACACCGAATCGTCTCGTAACCCTGGATCTTCAATTCGCTATCCGTGATGTTCTTCATTATTCTCGACTCAGTCAGAGCGAGAATCTCGATTTGCTTGTTATTAATTAAAAAATTCTCAATTTGGTCAAATTTATAATAAAAACTTTGAATGTTAATAAATTTAATACATTTAATATTCACATGCGGTAGTTGCTGTCCAGTATTGTCAAGTTTTTTTAAAATACGTAAATAATATGGAAAATTCCGGTCAGTAGCTAAATGGTTGTCATTCAGATAGGTTAAGTTAAATTTTAATTTTTGGGACGCACAATTAACACATTTTTTAACATTATTGACATTCGGACAGAACTTACTATTATGCTTTTCTGAGCAATGATTGCATGTTATATCTTTCTTACAAGAATGATGGGTGTGAGAGAGAGAGAGAGAGAGAGAGAGAGAGAGAGAGAGAGAGAGAGAGAGAGAGAGAGAGAGAGAGAGAGAGATATGAGGAATAATAAAATGTATATATATATATACTCATCTGCAAATATTTTACGGATATATCATAAATT
>JABFQD010005480.1:0-10670 GCA_022817045.1 Psix sp. ZL-2020
ATATACACACATTATAAAGTCGATTTAAAAATTACTCATCTTCTTGTCGACTTCAAATTGTTGATTTTTCTGAATTAATGTGATATAAAGCAAACAGCTCAAATATTCAAAATCATAAACAACGTTTATGAAATTAAAATAAAAAATGTTACGTCAATCAAATAAAATTAAAATTTTTAACATAGAAGTAAGATTTTACATTAGATGGTACGCTTGACGATCTCAAAATTATCATAAAAGTTCAGATAATAGATTTCAGTATTAATTTTACGGATTCTCGTTATTTCTATTTATTTTAGTTTTTAACACTAAGTGAAAAATATAATATCAAAAATACTTTATCAATATCGTGAGTAAGAGCGATTTTTTAGCACTGTAGAAATGTTTATTTGACACTTAAGAATTTCCTATTAATTACCACACTTAACATAATTATTTCATAGCGAAAATATAGTGTATAAAGAAAATTTTTATCATGCTGCAAAATTACATCTGATTTCCAGTGCTTTTGTATTATTTTTCATTCATTGTACTTTTATCTTTATTTGTATAGAAAAATAAAAAGTTATAAAATGAATTTAACAAACCATGGATTATTAAATTAAATTGTTTGAGGATATTTTCACTTTCATTAATAAAAAAATCTTTTTTTCAGCTTGACAGTAATTATTAATTATCTTTGTGATTAAAATATTAGTAATGGTATATTGCGCTCTTTCTTACAATGTATATGTATCTTTAAATATCAGGAGTGATTCTGAATTAAGTCAGCCCAGAAACAGATAACAGCGCCCTCGCTCAGCGCATCCCTGAAACTGGTTCTAAATTCTGAATCGAAATTTCAGACATGCGCGAAAATCTAGGCATCTACCGTATCGATTAAGTGTTTGCCAAGCGACGAACAGAAAGAGCGAGCAGATACGAGCAGGGCAACCCGCCTTACATGTATGTCCAGAGGGATGTGTACGCCAGGTTCTGTGGCTATGCGACCAACTTACATCAGATTACGAAGAACCAATAGCGAGGCAGTAGCAACGGTGAAAAGCATATCTCAATGTGCAATAGAGGCTGGGCTTGTAGAAGGGGATTAGAGCTCGTCGTTTACCGAGATATATAGTATATATTCATGTGTTCAAGTACGCAAATACTATCCTATAGAAAACCAAGCAGTAAATGTGTTCTACAAAAGCGATTAAATAAATGCTTGGTATGGCAAAAGTTGAAATATAAAAATCTTAAAATATATTAAGCAAAATGAAATATATTCATACCTAAAGAATTACAATAAGATTAACATTTTTCTTGTTTATTACATATATAATATGATTAGAAACAACCTTTTGTTATGTGACACATAAGAAAGAAACAACATTGTATAAATGAACTTATAATTAACTAAATATAGTAAATATAAACGAATTCACCAGATTAAATGTGGCCCGGCCTAAATAGTAAATTTAGTTGACAGACTTTTCACCTAGTTGGCGACATGCCAAGTGGTATGTATAGGTTGAGATATAATAAAAAAGCGGCGTCGGCGAAACTTTACTTTGCGAAACTTCCCCTTTAAGGCGCTTCATTTTCTGCGTGCCGAGGAGAAAGTCTTACAATCAAGACACCTAGCTCGAACTTGCGGCGTACGTTTATTTCTTTTTCTCCTGCTTTTTATCATTTTTCGCGTGACGTTGTACATAAATGTATCACTTTCTCACTCACTTCATATAATGAATTCGTAAACTTCGCCATAAAATCAAGAATTTTCTATTGTGCTTTTATGAAATATATTTAGAATGAAAATTTATGACAATTGCGATTATATAACTGCAGTTAATTATGATTTTGATTTCTTTAAAATGTAAAAAACATATTGAAAAGGTATGAAATTTAGTGGAAATTTCACGTGAAGTGATGACCAATCTAGGTTCGACATACATAAGGTCATTTGATGTTATTCATTTGACGAATGTGGACCTGCGCAGTAGAAACGGTCAAATAGTCACCCTATTGGTTAAACAGGTTTGTCGGGGCGGTTCTAAGCCAATTTAGGGGCAGTTTTGCGCGCAGATCTATTTGAAACTTAACTTAGATTTTTGTTGAATGTCAAGTGTTGGTCAAGATTGAAGCCACTTGTCGTATCTATTAAGAACATAATATTTAAAGACGTTTTATTAACTTTGGATGTTATGAAAAAATAAGCATTTACAATGTATCTGACAAGTTTTACACCGTATTCACCTTCATTCAGCTATAGGTCATGTCAAAGATCACAAAAGTTTAAAAAGTCAATGGATTTAGAATGCATCCAGTCAATTTTCGGGAGAACATTTACGATGGAATAACGGCTACAAAGATGGAGGGGACAAGAGAAACACACATACAAATACACATGATATGGTGGGTGGGAGGGAGCGCTAGCAAAGTAGAGACCCTGCGAATGGCCGAGAAGCCCAGCCACCAAACAATCGATATATGCGTTCAAAATGGCCGCCGGGACGCCACCCACCCCCAGCTACGATCCTCTCACGTATGCCCCCAAAGCTCTTTAACTTCGGGGAAACCCAGCCACTGACTGCCTGCCAGCCAGCCAACCATCCCATCGCCCGATATATATACATACTCTTCTCTCGTGTAGAGAATACCAAGCTAGCTAGGGCGTCGCGCCACTATTTCCAACAAAATTAATTTCACTCGCTGCGAATAAATTGCGTTGAATACACACGTGAGAGACGCGGCCTCGTAAGTCGATTACCTGTGGTTTTTGATACGCGCGTAAAAGCGCGAAGCACCGATCAAACAATCCATGCAATTTATTCTTGCAGCGTTCTGCTATTCTTTGTCTGTTCCCAGATCCAGCAAATTAAGACCTACCACTGCTAATTACACGTACTTGACATAATTATGCTGCCATTTTGTGTGCGCGACAGGATTCTCTAATTCTTTACGTATTTCGACAATATGTGTTTTCTTTAAACAACTTTAGAATATGTTTATGTTTCTCAACTTACTTTCGATTCTTTTTTATACAACTTTAGTATAATTTATCAATATGAGCTTACTTAATATACACAATTTATCAACTTTTAGGTCATGCCATAGTGATAATTTGTTTCTAATTTAATGAAAATTTGACAATAAACATTGAGCTGAAGATAATGGTTAAAAATATAGATTTATATATGAATCATCAGTCAGTTAATAAATTTTCACTTCAAAAACTATGTGTTTTTATTTACAATATAAAAAAGTTTTCATCGTATTAGTCATTATGAACAACGAAATAATATTTTTGTTTTAAAACACAACAAAATTTCTAGTTGTAAAGTGTTTTAATCAATGGATCATTTTATTGTCAGCAGTCAATAATTTTTATCAGAATTTTTTCTTAGAAATAACAATTTTATATAATAATATTTAGATTAGCAAAAAGTTTAGCGTTTAGCATTATAACATTAGATAACAAAGAAAATGGCTTTAAATATTTCTCAATTAATCTAAAATTAATAAGATAAAATTTTGTTATTTTTATTAACGTTAAAATATTATATATAATTATAAAAATATTCGAAATAGTGTTAATGATCTTCAGTTCAAATGTTTAAACGAATAAACTTTTTTACTTACAGAGGAAGTAAAAATCGTTAGTACTTTTTTCATATAATTAATTCATAATTTAGCTATCTTTGCAAAGAAGAAAATAGTTTTCACTTTTTTCAAATACTTTTTTATAAAAGCAAGAAACTATAATCAAATCTTGAAAAGGAAAGTTGTGTGTGAAATAATACAAAATTAATGTTACGCATACACAAGATCATATAACTTTTTCTTTATACTTAATTAAATTAAACATCGAGTTATTTAAAGTGAAAATATAAGTCTATTTAACTTTCAATTTAGATCCTCAGTCGATTGAACTTAGTTTCTTTTTTAAAGTGAAGATCTATAATATATAAATACATACAGGTATATAAATAATATTATTTAACCGATCACTTATTCTGCCAATGCAACTAAGTCCACAGTTAACTCAACTGGATTTTTCAGTTCATTAAACTAGAAAATTCAGTTCTAAACATTATAGCTAAAAATTTCAGTAGGTTTTTCAATTTTGTGATTGAAAATTTCAGTTTCAGTCAACTTTTATCTGAGATCTTTACTTAAATCAACCAATTTTCCCAGTCACATATTTTACATACATCATACATTTTAATCTTCAAATAAAAGTTGACTTTTAATCTTTTAGTTTTTGGACTGACTTTTCTTAATTTTATTATTTATAAATAATACATATTATGTATACATAGAATATTTAAATCCAATTTTAAAGATTCACATCTTTGATTTCATTTAGACGAATTTGTGCACATTCAGAGATATTAAAGGTGGTAACTTAGAAAACAGTATTTCAAAATTTATAGAAATTTTCCAACAGACTCTATCAACTACAATATATCAGCTAGAAAATTACCAGGTACAAGTAATTTTTATTCAAGAAGGAAATAAAGCTTCCTGATCGAAAAGCAACTTGTATGCAGAACCATTTACTTACGCATGTATAATGTACTTGAATATAAACGAAGATTAATCGGGTATTGGAAACGATTATCTGTTGCGACTGATTTACAGTTTAAACATAGATAAGGAGATGGAAATTTATGATAGTATATTCAGTAAGTTTTGGAAAATTTTTAATTCCGGGCTACTGCAATTTGAATAATTGTTCGATGCAAAAAACTAATCGTATCAAAAAACAAGTTTTGGAATCATTCCCAAAAACCAACATTGACTTATTTTCTAAAAATACCATTTTCAAAATAACAAGAGTTAAAGTAGAAAGATGAAAATATAATTCGAATTAGGATTAAAAATAGATTTTTATTAAGATTCGATTTTTGTCTATGTTCATATAAATTTTTGAAATTAAATTTAATTTAATATCACATCAAAATTGATCTTATTTAATCCAAACTTTAAATTTTACTACATTTAAAAAACGCCACAAAAAATTCGATTCGATTTTATATAATCATTCTAAATTAAATATTCTATTCTAAAATTCAACTATTCATCAAAAACATGTGAAAAATATCAAAAGCATATTTATCCACCGCATAATATTATAAGAATCTACATTTAATGCTCAACATCTTGCTCATCTTTAGCTTTCATGTAACAGTATAAGCTCAAATTTTTGCCAACTTCCTTAATATTTCCCGCTTGTATTATCCAGCAATACATAAGTGGAAGTTGACTGGGCATGACTATTCTCCTAATTACTGTACCATGCTAATAAAATGACCGGGCGAAATTGCATAATGAAGACATTTTGATCGCAATGGTCTCTGTAAGGTAATCATCATGCTCGTCATTATTGTTATTATAGACCTAGCAGCAGCTAAACAGCCTGAAGGCAAACATAGACAAAAGAATTTTCGAAGCATTTGCGACCCCACGCAGTGGGTACGCACACTATTAGTGACCTCGCGCACACGTTCTATACGTGTCGAACACCTTATATGACGACCCTTGGGAGACGAGCGGCACATCGTGTTATTATGCTTAAGAGCACTATATGCATGCCTATCGCCACTACTCTCGCGCTTCATTACGCTAACGCTTCATTTCTGACGCTCACGGGAATTCAACTTGATAGGTATTATGAAACTTCGTGATACAGACATTGATCTCCCATAAAGGTTACCTAAATCCTGGAATTTAAAACGCTTTCATTATGCTCGTGCACGTGTATAATTTTGAATATAACCGGAAAAGTATTTAAATTTTCCCTCGAGATCAGCAGCTTCAGAAAAAAGAGACAGAGAGGATGTCTCCCTGAAGCTTAGCGAATTATTGAAGGATGATAGAATGATCGAAGAGATAATAAAATGGGAATACCATTTTTGAAAATATCAAAAAGATTTGAGCATGGGGACTGAGGACACTATGATTCAATTTTATGTATATTTAAGTTTGTAGTCAAACTCATTGTTATGATTAAGCAAAAAATGCCAAACAAATTATGATTTGATATTTTACTATTTTTGTATGGTTATTTTTATAGTGAATATTTTGAAGTATATGTTTATTGGTCAATAATTGAATCTTAATTTAAAATAGTAGAATTCAATTTTGAGTTGAAAAATAAACTTTCTGCTTTAAGTTTTGGAAGTCGAAGTTTAGAACCAAAATTCGTTATAAAAATAGAGATTTTAAAATTGTCCATTTCTGTTCTTTTTTTTTAATTTTTCTATTGCAATAAAAGAAGTAAAATGTTGTTTGAATTTTCAACTTCAGGAGAAATAAGACTTATATGAAAGATTGAACTTTAAAAATGTATAGCTTCAATTTTTTAAATTTGTATATTTCAATAAGATAAACATGAAAATTTTAATTTAAGAAAAGTTGAATTTCAAAATTTTCTCTAAATTTAATTTTTATTATTTCTAATTATTGTTTAAAAACTATAAACTTGTCAAACCCTCTTTTATCATTTTGTATAAAAACAAAAATGGTTTTAAAATAAAAATTTACGTTTCTTAATAGTTAATAAAAACAAAAATTCGTATCGATGACAAATCATTTATAAAATTGCACCCATAAAATCTTGAATACTTTCTCAAGATAAAATTATATATAAATCGAAATTCTGACATTCACGAATCCGAATAACTTTTATCCAAGTTCGTTTAAATCACGATCAGAAAAATGTGCTCAAAATGCTATATTCGCGAAGCGCAATAAAATTCGGACATAAAGATTTCAAAAGCTCGATTCAAACATGAAAGTTGATTTAAATATACGTAAATAAAGCGGAGAGTTAGCCGAAAAGCCTGTTCTCCGGATGGTTTCACGTCGACAACAAAACTGTCTTCCGTAATTCAGCGTGCGAAAAGAGCGTGAATAAAGCGTAATCCTCGCGGGACTAAATATCCGTAACATGAAAATTTAAGTACGAAGTGCAATTGCGGTCGCGGCGAAGACGTAACTCAAGCGCCAATCGGCGCAATATCTGAGCGTAAGTTTCTTTGCTTTTTTATTCGCCGCTATCCCGACATCGGATAAATCACGGACCTTGGCCCCGAGTTGCATTAATTTCCCACCTAATATCGTTGTCGTGGATGTCGCTGCACTCGCCTTAGGTAAGGTCGCGGATCGGGGGGCCCGGCCGAGTCACGTGCTCGCGTTATTTATGCGAGCGAGCCAATAAAGCGCTTCACTGTTTAAGTTAAATCTAATTTACGGTCTTAACTGGCGAGTAGCGACGCTGGGCGGCTCGTAAATCATAATTGCGTAGTCAAGGCTCGCGAGAGAGAAAGCCACTAAGGCAAATGGGATACAGATAAACGCGGAAAAAAGGGGGGTCGAAGAAAACGGACGAAGGGCCAGGGGAGAATGCGTGTATGATGCGCGTACCTGTATTCCTCGGGCATAATGGCGCACGGGGTTAAGCAATGCGAGGTCAACGCACGACCCGTGGCGCCCAACGTGCTGGGCTCGCGAGACAGGACGCTACGTGTGTTTTTCAGCTATATTATACGCGGGACGACCCCGTCCTACCGCAAATCGGTGCCTCTTCGTCTTCCCTCTTTCTGCAGAAAACCATCCGCCGACTGGATCGAATGCCTCTCGTGTGTTTGGAAGCATGTGTGGGCTCTGCGGACCGCGCGATTTATGAAAAAGCTTGTACTTTCGTAACTTACAGGCTGAGATGTTTGATTAAGAAATGTGCGACACAACTCGCGGATACTTAGAATTTCAAACCAGCTAGAAACGAGCTTTGTATCCCATGAAATGCGGTTAACCCATTTAAGTTTCGTGTTTTTGTTTCCATTCGAGTTTCATTTATTTATTTAAGATTTTCATTTTTTAACCGGCTGAATCGGAATTTAGGTTTATTAGTAAGGGGCGGAAAGTAATTTTTTATAATACTAGTTGCAGAATAACTTTCTTCATTAACTCAACAATCGTAGTTTTCGTTTTATTTTTCAGAGAAAATCAATAGAAAATATATTTTCATATTTTTTTTAATGAATTTTAGAAAACAAATATTGTTTAATAGTTTTTACAGAGTTGAAATAATTTTTGTTTGAACTTCTTTGTTGACTTCAATTAGCTAACGTAAAATGTATGAAATCGATGTGCAAATTTATTGTATTAAAACATATTCTTTTTTATTTTATTCTTAAGAACAAACAAAGTAATAACCCTTTTTATAAATAATCGTTTTACACTATATTTCAAGTCTCATGAAAAAATAAATAATAAATAAAGTAATGTATTTTAAATAAATGAATAATGTTAATTTTTTTTCATACTCCAAAAATATTCAAATTGATTCATCTATTTGACTTGTATGATAGTGTTTGATCGAATGTAATAGATTATTATTTCGAATCCATAATATGTTAAAGTGAGATATTTATCATAATTTATACTTGCAACCATAATTAAAGTAAATTTCATAATCTATAATATTTTATTATTTAAATAGTTGAAATTACAATGTTTACTTAAGGATCAAGTATATACTTAAGAAGATGGCAGAGTTACTGACATTACAGATTTCTTAAACTACATTTATTCCTAATATAGAAATTAAATTTGTGAATGTATGCATCGTTTGCCTCATTTTTATTGCACAATTAAGGACGAAAGGAAATCATTTTATTGTTTATTTTACATTGTCGTCAGAATGTTTTTGAATCGAGAAAAAACTCAGTTGTCTGAATCTTATACAAACAAATATTTTGAAGTTAAAATCAAAAATAGTACAACTATTATAAGAATATTAAACTTTTGAATTCATTTATTAAATCAACATTTTTATCATTTTGTAATTCGTTTTTATACAGCCGTAATTTTTCATTTCCATGTACAAAAATTAAACTTTTTCAACACACTTCGTTAAATTCGTACAAAAATCTATCGCGGAAATTCCGTAAAAATAGATAAAATAGTTATTTTAATATTTTTGAAAAAACTTTAGAAAAAGGGTAAGTTTTGTGATACAAAGTGATAGAAAATTGACCTACGATGCAGATACTTTTACCAATGCGTCTTTAGCAATTTGTTTATACGACAAACTTTTTGAACTTCAAGTCAAGAAACTATATGTTTCAGCTATTCTGACTTTCGTGTTACGACACGCCGCGGTCCAGCCCTTCTCCTTTCGGTTTCATGCATATTTCAGCATGCGACGCCACTTCGTGACACGATACATGCAAGATATCTCTTCTATCGCCTCGAATCTGACAGTACCTGACAGAAAAATACCTCTGACGGTTCGCTGACTAAATCTGAACCTCCTTTACCCAGAAGATGATCTTTGGCGCCAAAATATGTGAAATATATATACAAATTTGATTTTTGTTAATGAAATATCACTTTTTATACTGATTAATTTCAACCAATAGTTTTAAACGAATTCAAAGCTCAATACTGAGGATAAAAGTTTAAGAAACTATTAAAATATTAAATACTAATATCGGTATATAAGCAAACAATGTTTGCAAACATTACACAGCGAGATGTAAACTTACAAATTTTATGTAAAAAGTATAATTTCAAGATATATATATTGCATGATTTGCATTGTAAATACTAAAAAAAGTAATATCCAAATACAGTAAAAAGTAGGATCCATATTGTAAAAAATACCATTTATGTCATAAAATAAACAATAAAAGATGTTAAAAAATGAATTATTACAACATCAATTTCTAGTCTATGAATTTTGAATACCATAAAGATTATTAATTGTAAGTGATAAAATTTTTGCATATTTTTGCCTTGATTCTGTGATTTTGCATATTATGACTAATCTGTCAATGGAATATGTTTTTTGTGATTCTTCGAGAGGTTTTAGACAATTTAATACACCTCAAGTAGCTTCAGAATACTTTCATAAATGATTAAAATTTAACATATTTTACAAAGTAGAAATCACTTGCTTACAATAGGTAAATTTCTCCATATCGAACGAAACATTTTTGATAAATATTCCTAAAAACAAACAACTTTACGTCATTAAGCAATCTTCGATCAACTGTGTCCTACTTATAAGTGAAGAATCTTTCGCTTTGTCATATTACATCCTGTTACTTTTTAACACGGACAAATTAAGATATCTAACAGTATCTTTTGTTTTATTCATACGATTACGAGAGCCTAACTTTTGTTCTTCCCAACATAAATAAAGTTGACTTGGAGATGAGAGTGATGGGTTATAAATATAAAATATTGGTACCAAACGGAACATTTATCCTATTAGAATTCGAAGGAACTAAAACAAATAATACTTTTAAGTTGAATCATCGACCGAATTTTCATGAATCACCTTTGTAAATATTTATACAAACTTGTATCATTCTGTATACAAATATGTATATATAAATGTTATTACATAAAGTTAAAAATAAGATCATTACTGTTTTATAAAAAGCTCAATAAATGATATGTTGAATGAAAGAAATAATTGTTTGTTAATAAGACTGCTTCTATAGCTTTTTCTATTTCTAAGATTATTTATATTTTTAAAATATACCGCAAGAAAAAGTTCTAATATATATTTAAAAAAATTCCTTGAAAAGATAGAATATAATTTTACGTTTCAAACATACAATGGCATTCCCACTTAAGTTTAGTCCTAAAAAACCCAAACTAATTGTATTATT